>CM060956.1:134593164-134806208 GCA_030765055.1 Mantis religiosa | reverse complement strand
TCTCTCTCACTCACGATTTACCAATTATGCCAAAGTCATCAGAATGAAGAGGAATTCAGAGATTATTCCAAAAAATAGAAAATATACATTTTATTTATTTATTATTCAATTACCTGATATCTGTTTTACCACACAGATATATTACAAATACAGTCTAAAATGATAAAAAGAATAAAATTACAAGGTATAACAAAATGCAATACAATATCTAAATGCGAAACGGTACACATAAATAGAGTCAACATGAAAAATTCAATGTCATGGCCGGGATTTCAACCACGGACCTCCTGGTTTCCATCCTGTCGCTCTTACCCATTGAGCTACCATGGCCAACTTGCCATCACGACATTAAATTCTGCATTTGACTCGTATATTTCCCCGGTAGACCACTAGCGTCTCTCACATTCGAGATACACCGTTTGTGGTGACTTACTATCGTAAGTACTTAAGGCTACATCATTAAACTCTTATTATTTTAGTTAATTGATTGTATCTACGTTACGAAGTGGTAAAAAGGCAATAATATTGAACGTAATCTAGCACAGGCTTTTGATTGAGTTAATCGTGACGTTCTTATAGCATAATTGGAATTCAATGGGCTAAAAATGAACATTTAAGATGTTTTGTACCATATCTATATGAAAGAAGACAGAGCGTTGAAGTAGCCGTCAGTGATATTGGTTATGACAAACAAACTTCAAACTGGAAAGTAGTAACTCATGGAGTACCCCAAGGTTCCCTCTTAGGTCCTTTATTATTTCTGATCTATATAAATTACCTCTCACTTTATATAAAGGATATTGCAAGTACAGTTCTTTTTGCCAATGACACCAGTGTCGTGGTGACCAGTACAAATTTAAACGAGTGTATAGTTAACATTAATATTGTTTTGAACTGTATGTCATGCTGGTTTAAAGCGAACAAGTTATCTGCGAATCTAGACAAAACAAAACTGGTAAAATTTATAATCTGTCGTACGTCACATACTCAAATACAAATCGGGATTAATGATATGTTATTAGAAGAAATTGACAGCATAAAATTTCCGGGCCTTCAAGTGGACAGATGTTTAGATTGGAAAACTCACATAAATTATATCTTACCTAAACTCAGCTCTGCCTGTTATACTATCCGAGAGCTGGTTAATGTGAGTTCTATTGACACACTTAAATTAGTATATTATGTATACTTTAACTCTATTATGGAATACAGAATATTATTTTGGGGAAACTCAGTAAAAGTAATATATATATATATATATATATATATATATATATATTATCTTATGCAAAAGAAGGTTATAAGAATCATTACTAACACCCACAACAGATGCTCCTGTAAATATATTTTTAGAAGGTTGAAGATATTAACGCTTCCTTGCATGTATATATTCTCGATCCTAAAATTCTTTGTATACAATCGTGCCTTATTTGCAACAAATAATGTAATTCACAGAATAAACACTAGACAAAAGTATAATATCCATTATCCCAGTGCTAAACTTTCTTGTTTCCAGAAAGGTGTGCATTATGAAACTATCAAAATATTTGGCGCACTTCCTAATGTTCTTAAATAAATAATTGATAATTTCGGTGCTTTTAAAAAGCTGTTGGAGAGTACCTTTGCTCAAAATCTTTTTATTCTGTACAAGATTATCTGAATGACAAATTATACTGATAATTCTTCTGTAGCTCTGTAAGTAGTAATCTAACTGTTCCAATGACAAATCATTACCAATAAATCCTTAGTGCATGTTGAAAGTTTATTTTTAATGTATATGTGTTTAATAAATAACAAGAATGGTATTCATTGCAAAAAGTTTGAGACGTACTGGCATAAGCCAAGTGAAAGCTGAATTAAAGTGTTTGATTTTGTATCATGTATGGTTATCCCTGCTTTGTTTCCCATAATGTTGTTTATACTGCCTGCATACTATAATATGTGTCTTATGTTAACTTTTTTACATATATAAAAGTGGATAAAGTGATGAAATTAACATCCAAAGTTTACCGATGTGTCACTTTCAACTATACAGCGCACGTAATGAAAAGTGAGGTTAGAACTCCCGATGAGGAGAAACCAATTTCCAGCTCGGATTAGAGGAATATAGAGAAATTAAATAGAAATTAATTTACGTCTGTACAGTGTTGCATTTTGTTTACATTTACATCGAATGAATATGTCCTTTTAATGGTGAAAAACGCTTATTAAATAAGTGTATTGTTTCTGAGAAGGTACGTGGCCGCGGAGTGATACAAACAGCTGATTTGTTTATATCTACTTAATTGACCTGATAAACACACCATATATTAACACATATCTCTCTCTTTGAAGAACTGACAATCACATTCAAGTATTTGGACAAATTTGCTACATAAATGTCTACGGTGATATGTCTGGCTCCTTATAGTGTAATGTAAACGTACATTTTGTCTCATTCACCTGTGAGATTTGACAATATGCTAGTTTGGAAATTCTGTATTAATGAGATCATGAAGCACAAACCAACCAATAACGCCTCTCTTGCGTATTGAACCAGGATATGTATTAAACGTTCGCATTTGAATTAATTAATTTCTCTATGTAATTAACCTCAGCTTAGGCTCGACATCGCGTGGGTGGTTTAGAGCTCTTGGGTTCAAAAATAAATGTTTATTCTTTTGACTAGTCAAACGAATATTAATGAATATTAACTATATTATTCAATTTAACCTATATGTTCTGATACCGTATCCGTCACCAATATCTCGGTCATCTGTGTAACTATTGGAACAAAAAATACAAGAAATAAAATCAATTTTATTTAATTAATCTTTTTCACAGTGATATTTCATTAGAACATAAAAGAACCATGTAGATTTATTCTACAGTCCCTTAAATTAACCCAATTGAAATTAATTTCTATTTTAAATAAAAAGCTAAAATAATAAAAGTTAAATGATGAAGCCTGGGACTCAAGTACTTACGACAGTAAGTCGCCACAAACGGTGTATCTCGGATGCGAGAGCCCCTAGTGGTTTACCGGGGAAATATTTGAGTCAATTGGAGAATTTAATGTCATGACGGCACCTTGGCCATGGTATCTCAATGGGCAAGAGCGACTGGACGGAAACCATATCCGTGGTTCAAATATACGAGGGCTGTTCCATAAAGAAATATCACATTTTTTTGACAATGTACCTTTACTCATCCTCATAATTTGGATGATCCTTCTCAAAATAGCCTCCCCTGAATGTGGTGCACTTGTCCCAGAGTTTCTGCCAGTCTTCAAAGACATGCTGGAAAACATTTTTGAGACATGCTTCAAAATCGCCTTCGTAGCCTTCACCACTGCTTCTGATGTTGGTTAATGCCTCCCACGTAGGCGCTTCTTCAAGTTATGAAATAGAAAAGAGTCACATGGGGCTAAATCCGGACAATAGGGAGGGTGAGGGATGCACTTCACGTTGACTTTTGCAAGATATTCAGCAACAACATTTTCAATATGCGCGCATTATCGTGGTGCAGCATTCAGCCTGCTCCACGGAAATGTGGCACCCAATGAAATGTTCAGTATTTCAGAAAGTGACCTTAAGGTAATTTGTCGATCCTCTCTCACAAAGGCAGCAGCAGTGTTGATGTTTTCTTCCATAAGAGCAGTAACTGTAGCACCGGGTCTACCTTCCTTTGAAATTGATTGTCTCCCTTCTTTAAACATTTTAAACTACCTTCGAGCTGTGCTGTAAGTAAGAACAGCCTCTCCGTAGGCCTTCTGTAACATTGTATAGGACTCAACTGAAGATTTGTTGAGACGAAAGCAGAATTTCAAAGCCGCAATTTGTTCCTCGCGTGTTACTTCCATTGCAGCGGTAGGCGATACTGAACATGTCTGAACTTTCCTGGTTCTCACAGGCGGGAACCGGGACTAACAACAATGAAACTACTACGGCGTGTTTGTTTCATATTAAGCTAACAGAAAGTAATAAGATTTAATATTAGTGCGAAAATTATAACCGTAAAAAATTATGATCATTGGTTATTGAACAGTCCTCATATAATCACCATTGAGGTAGTTGCACCATGCGTTTATGACAATTCCTATTGGTTTAGCGGAAGAAACACGGACCAGTTGGAGAAGTGAATGCTATGCTGGCAAGTTGTTATGGTAGCTCAGTGGTTAAGCGCAGCCGGACGGAGACCGGAAGATCCATGGTTCAAATTCTGGCTATAGCATTGAACTGTGAATAGTAAAAGTAAAGATTTGAAAACTTAAAGCAATGCAAATAAATGAGGTCTGCTAATGAAACAAAACGTATTTAACTTAAATGATGTGCAGTTTTCAGATATCTCAGTCTCTTTATTGCTTATTAATTATATAAAATGCATTGATTGTAAAAATAATGCTGTGGTTTATTCTGTTTTATTAGCAGGAAATTCCAAATATGTACCATTAAGGATTATGGAACGTATCATCAACGGACAATTCGTCAATTAAAAATGCCCTTCTGTGAAATCGCAGCATGTACGCGTTTGACAACTGAAAATCTGCACAGGAGGAATGTCATCACAGAAATGAAATATTTTGACTGTTTATGAAATCTGTCATTGCTATGTGTAGGTATGCCAATTAAAAATTTTAAGGTGGAAGAATCCAAATAATGCAGCGCGAACGTTTTCAATCCACACATTTTGGAAATGTACACCTTTTCTAGAGTAAATAGAAAACACATTGCATCCCAACTAAAAATACGATACTGAAATTTCACCATAAATGCATGTTTTGAAGTCTCCTGAATACAAAAATACTCTGTTTAAACAATAAACACATACACAACCTGACTTAGAATTTAAGAGTATTACCTTTGAAGACACCACTCCAATATTTTCAACAAAACTCATTTCAGCACTAGAGTACCACATCCTTAAGATATTTATATGACCAATAGAATACAATTTCCTGGGCAAGCCTATGAAACTCTGTTCATTAGGAAGGAATTTTGCATAATTTTGTTTACCTAATTAATTGTAGCAGCCAAAGACAACCGTAGAAAAAATGTAAATCCAAAACTCACGTTTTAAGTACCTGTCTACGGCAGCACCAGCCATTTCCGAGATTTTCGTTGTTACTAACATAAATTATCAATACTTTAGTCATGTATTTAAAACGTTGCAGTTGTTCAGTTGTTTCTCGATTCAGCCGCCCGGCTCTTTAGCGAAGTGGTAGTGTGCCTGCCGAACGTTCAAGAGTTCCCTTGTTCGAATCTCGTTCAGGGTGATAAATTCTTTTCCGAAGTTTCCCTTGTCCAAATTATGAATGTTTGGTAACTCTAAGTTCTATGTACCCTGTACTCATTTGAACATGGATGTTTTCCCTTTTCCTGAAAGATGAATGTCTGGTAACTCTAGGTTCCATGTACCCTATACTCATTTGAACATCATTTCATTCATCGTCCCATATGACTTAACGTTGGAGGTTTTCCCTTCTCCTTAAAGATGAATGTCTGGTAACTCTAAGCTCTATGGACCCTATACTCATTTGAACATTATTTCATTCATCATCCGATATGACTTAACGGTGGAAGTTTTCTCTTATCCTGAAAGATGAATGTCTAGTAACTCTAAGCTCTATGTACCCTGTACACATTTGAATACGGATGTTTTTCCTTCTCCTGAAAGATAAATGTCTGGAAACTCTAAGCTCTATGGACCCTATACTTATTTGAACATTATTTCATTCATCATCCGATATGACTTAACGGTGGAAGTTTTTTCTTATCCTGAAAGATGAATGTCTGGTACCTCTAAGCTCTATGTACCCTGTACTCATTTGGACAAGGATGTTTTCCCTTTTCCTGAAAGATGAATGTCTGGTAACTGTAAGCTCTATGGACCCTAAACCCATTTGAACAGCATTTCATTCATCGTCCGATGTGGCTTAACGTTGGAGGTTATCCCTTCTCCTGAAAGATGAATGTCTGGTAACTCTAAGCTCTATGTACCCTGTACTCACTTGAACATCATTTAATTTATCCTCCGATATGACTTAACGTTGGAGGTTTTCCCTTATCCTGAAAGATGAATGTCTGGTAACTCTAAGCCCTTTGTACCTTGTACTCATTTGAACATCATTTGATTCATCGTCTGATATGGCTTAACGTTGGAGGTTTTCTCTTATCCTGAAAGATGAATGTCTGGTAACTCTAAGCTCTTTGTACCCTGTACTCATTTAAACATCATTTCATTCATCGTCCCATTTGACTTAACGTTGGAGGTTTTATCTTATCCTGAAAGATGAATGTCTGGTAACTCTAAGCTCTTTGTACCCTGTACTCATTTGAACATCATTTCAATCATCGTCCGATATGACTTAACGGTGGAAGTTTTCCGTTATCCAGAAATATGAACTGTAGCTCCATGTAGCCTAAACTCATTTGAATATCACTTCTTGAGAATTTTCATTTTAATACATTTACAAAAAATTCAATGTATACATTATTTTTTTTTTACAATAGCTTATGAAGTGAGCTGCAATGGTAAGATATGTTATATAATATGTTATACGTAAGGCGATTACGAAAACGTGCTGACCAAAATTACAATAACACATACAATATATTCCAACTACATTGTTCTGTGGTATTTCCGATATATCGGTTATTAACTTGAAAATATTTTGATGCTTTGTTAATTTCTTAAAATGCTTCAGGTTTTCAATTGTTTATCGCAACTACATTCATTCATTCATTCATTCATTGCAGGCTGGCAGGCTGTTTGGAACAGCCCGAAGGGTGGTCGAATCGTGTACCTGCTCTGGAAAGAGCTTTAATACGTAATGGCGGGATGTGGATGTTGTAGGATGACGGGTGTAAATTAAGTAGGTGTAGAGAAGGGAGGTAGCTTGTTGCTCCTCGAAGAATGGTGAACCGGGTGCTACAGTCATGGTACACCGCCGGTGGATTAGTTAATAAATTTGGAAGAAGAAAGGTCGAATTTTGTGTTTTCCAGTTAAATATTGGGTAGCTGTATTTTAGTTAAGCAGGAATAGGGATCAGGTGGTTACCGGTAATGAGCGTAAGACATACGGGATAACGGGTATCGTTTTATGCGACGCTCACGAGGTACATAGTCCGCAAGGGATCTGACTAGGGCGTTCTGATGATGAGGCAAACTCTCGAAAAATTTGGTGGCCCGGCGCCTAATTTCATCCTCCACATAGCGGAGGGATGAAGCCTCGTGAAGTAGTCTCACGGGGAACCTTGTGCATACAGAATAAATAATCCGAAGACATTTATTCTGTGCACGTTGTAGCAGTACCAGGTTTGAGCCTGTGGCCATACCCCGGACTTCGCAAGCATAGAGCATGATAGGGAGGACCAGAGCCATAAAGAGGCGCAACTTTAGGGACACAGACATCGCAGACCTAAGCACAGGGTATAGTGATGCCACGGCACGACACGACCGATGCGCCTGCTCTGGGATGTGTTCCCGAAAAGTTAGGCCCTTGTCCAGCTTGACTCCTAAGTATTTGATTGTATTCTCCCACCTAATCCCTTTCCCAAAGTAGGTGAATGTGGGGAAGTTGACGGGAAAGCGGCGCTTGGTGAACAGTATCGCTTGGCTTTTCTCCGTGTTAATGGACAATCGCCAAAGCGTGCACCAATCCTGGTGGAGGTTTAGGTATCGTTCGCAACTACATAAAGAGAATGTGGGCTTTTAAAATCAATTTATTCCTAAACGTTTGAACATCGATTCGTTTTTAAAGGTTTGTCTCAAAGTAAAGTGGATAGAAAAGTAAAAGGAATCGATTGATACAATATAGGTGATACAAGGCAATTTTTGTCGTGTTCATTATTGGTTTGTTTCAGTAAAGTGGAGTAAATCTGAGGGAGGAAGGAGGACCAAAGAAATTAAAATATATTAATGTACTTAAAGAAATTTGACAGAAACATATTTTTCTAATATTTTTCCATTTCACAGAGTCTTAAACGTGACATTTTAAAAATTTCAGAACCGAAAGTGTAGGGAAAGCAGTAGTGACTAATATGCCAAGGTATATAGTGGCCTAATACACAGTAGTAATCCATCCCACATAATTATGTAGCCACGTCTCTCAGTGCCTCAGAATAACATAGATAATACGTTAATCCCCGCTGTACTAAGTTGGCTCTCAACTCCTAAACAAACTGCAACATCACCGTGATGCTCTACTGTTTATCAACCGGTTTACCATGTGTGACTAACCGTGTGAACTGTAACTGCTACACTTGACTCTTATTTAGAGGGCAAAATATACCCCAAGTTACTCTACATTAATAAACGTCATCATTACAGAATGAGAACACACTGCTCATATGGATATATATCCATATTATTATCTGTACTAATACCAGATTTTTTTACAGTTTATCTTCCTTTTAACCGGACGATGAATGAAATGGATGTAAGTTTTGTAACCTGTTTAAAAGAAATATGTAATTTTCATGATTATTACATATATACAGACGATTCCGTTACCAAATTGAAGATAATATATCTGCAGTAGGATGTGCTTTTGTTGTTTATGAAAACCAAATGGAACTAACTCACTTCATGTTTAAATTGTCACCTCAATATTCTGTATTCCAGTCGGAGCTCTTAGCAATTAAAGAAGTTATAAAATGGTGTACTGTTAATGGGAACAGTGATTCACAATCAGCTGTACTCGCTATTAATGATACATTCAATTTAAATTCATTAGCACATGAAATCAGAACCTTGCTTCAAAACAATCCAGGACATATTTGCATGGGATGGCTTAAAGGACACAGTGGAATTTTAGGTAAAGAGAGAGCTGATTGCTTGGCTAAGAAGGCTGCAGAATCCATCCTTCCTGTGACATATACTTTATGTCCTATTTCTAATGTAAGGAGAATAATACATTAACATACCCTTGAAGAATGGAACTAACAATGGCTAACAACTCCAAATGGAAGTTTAACAAATACATTATTTTTCCCTAGTGTATATGACAGAGGAAAATGTGAAACTCTTGTACCAAATTTTGTTTTGACACAATTTTTAAGTGGACATGGTAAATTTGGTGAATACTTATCACGCTTTCACTTAACATCCAACCCCGAGTGCATGTGTGGTGAAGAATTTCAAACTGTGGTTCATCCCCTTTTCTGTTGTCCCATTTTCTGGAGAGAAAGACAAGAATTAATATTCAAGCTAGACTCTCTAGGAACTGAATTTTCTGCTCCGCTCACATCTTTGCTAATGAAGCCACAACAGTATAAGTACTACATGATGTTTATAAACTCAGTGATTAAACGTCTGAAATAGTTTAAATTAATATGCATCAGATTAAAACATATTTTCTTCCTTCTAGTATTTAAAATATTTTTGTTAAAATTTTGTATTTTTATGTATCAAATCTTACCCTAATATACCAGTGTAAAATAATGTTCAATAAATATGGATAAATAAAAAAATGGGTGAAATGAAATAAGCGTCAATAGAGCCTGAAGTTATCTCACACTCATTTCTCAGGATAAGGGAAACCCATGGAGAATAACCTGATCTACCTAACTTATCCTGAACGAAATTCGAACTCCGGACGTCTTGAACGTGACGCAGACACGCTACCACCTGCGTTTAAACTGGTCGCCAAACTAATCTGTGTTTCACATAACCTTGCCCCGTTGACATGTATCACTCCACGTGCTACTACCTTCCCCCTCATCCTAATTGGCTAATGCTTTCGCGCCATAGGCCATAGGCGGTGCCTTCCCGTCATATTTAAACCTGCAGTAAATGTCATAATAATTTCCAGGAATATAGATAAAATCACACAAATAAGTATATGCAGGCATGCAAAAATAATGAAGTTTACAATGAAACTGAGAAAGTTAAAACTGAACGAATGTGCAATAAAACAAACAACTTTATAATGAATGGCCTTCGGATTTTTCCACTGGGATTTTTTTAAACCAATACATACCTCGCAAAAATGCTTGTGTTTCAGTTTTAAAGGTCATGTCACGCCATACCTATGTGTCCTTCATTCACCCAAGTCTCGTCAAGGAAGTATATTTTGCGATTTGTATCCAGTTACAGTCTGATTGTCCTTAAATAACGTCTTCACCACACAGCAATATCGCCCCTGGAGTGGTAAGTTCTCCTGTTGTCTCAATTACACGTCGCGATGTCCCTACGCATCTAGCACTCACACCTGTAAGTTCAGAGCACAACTGTTCGACTTCTCTCACTGACAAAGACGGATTCTTCTCTGTGAGTGCATTAAACACATGCACCTCAATTCCTTTTTCGCCGCTTTGTAAAGGTTTTCCCTTGCAATGCTTCAGCAAAAAACTGGCGCTATACACACTGCCATTATACATATAATAAGTACACGCGCAATATACGATCAATAAAATAATTTAGCTCTCGCACTCGTCATAGCACACCGTCGAATGGCGCTATATGACTAATCCAGTTCAAAACAAGGTCAGTGATAAAAGTCATATAAACAAATATGTCATCACTAACGCTAAATCACGTGTTATCATGCCATGTGCTTGAGAGCAAAGGAACCTTCTCTTTACTTCGTTTAAGAATTGACATGCATTTCAGATAAATCAACTTTGTTGCGTAATATATTTCATTAAAGCACGGAAACATAAATTTTACAGTTCTCTTCCAACATATTAAGACATATCACCATGTTAAACAACGAACTAATTTTTACCGCACAACACTCTGCACCACAACAGCAGTCAATGAGACGAGATTATTTCACGTGACCATTAAGAGATACGGCGCGAGCTTACTCGAAACAAGGATTAGAATGTGATTGGCAGTATCCACATGGAAGAACGCTCTAAATAAATGGGAGGGGATGAGTATGTCATAACGGTTGTCATGTTAACGATAAGAAGGACCAATTAGTGTCGAGACGTTTCCATGACAATGTTAGACGCTAAACCTTGGTTACCGATATTCTAACACGTGCTTAGCATGACTTGATTGCGAGCGAGTTACGCAAACGCTGCAGTAAATACAATACCTATGGTTTTGTTTCTCTTCTGATAACGCTGCATAAACAGAATTCCCTCACAGTTAGAGATCCTGTACTGGCAAGTTATTTTGCATTTTATTTGTGGAAATTTGCCTTGGTTTACGTGTGTGTGAGTTCGTGTATCTGTATGTGTGTTGTGATCATTTGCAATTGTGTTTAATGAATGTTTAATTATGTCTAAATATAGTGACAAGCGAAAACCTGAATGTGTTCGGGAACCAAATAAAACTATATTTGGTACAGTTATTCCAATTAAAGGACATGCACGGGAAATAATATGCTCTGTGAGAGAATACTTCGATGAGGAGAAATTGAAAGGGGAGTCTAATATTGCATTCTCTAAGTGCTTGATAGGACTTCCCGTGCTGTATGTATAAGTAAGGACATTCAGGTTAAGATTGGGGTTTAAATTAGAAACTCCCGGAAAAAGGGAGATTCAGGCTGGTAAATGGCGGGTATCCTGCCCTTTTCGCTGTCGTGTCTCCTTGTCACCCTGTG
Source organism: Mantis religiosa (assembly GCA_030765055.1). Taxonomy (NCBI): domain Eukaryota; kingdom Metazoa; phylum Arthropoda; class Insecta; order Mantodea; family Mantidae; genus Mantis; species Mantis religiosa. The sequence goes on along the minus strand of CM060956.1, from coordinate 134,794,672 downwards.
TCTTCTCTCACTTCATCCTTCCTCCCAGAGCTACCCCACTTTGGTCATAGGTACATTAGCTAATTGTAGTGGACGTGCTGAATCACCTCCTACTCGTAAACTTCTATCCGGCCCTATCGATGTTAAAAGAGGCTAACGATATATTCAAGAATTTATAAAACTTTATTTTTTGAGTCACTTCTCAGTGCAGAAACCTTCAGCCGAGCTCGATATAGCATGACGTAAGCACCCAACTTTGACTTTAATGTATGAAAGCAGCAAACATACAGCAGTAACAGCACAGCTTTGTGGTGTGTGACAATGTCCAATGAGAGCTGACCCTGGTACACCTACCTACAGCGCAAACACAAGTGAGGTCAAAACGTCACTGCAACAACAGTTAATGCTCAAAAATGCTTCAAGTTGGAATACTCCAAACCTTGGATGTATTTAAGCAAATGTTTATCTGTCACAAACCGAAGGTTCATTGTGATGCATTCTCTATTTGATGCTGAAATATCTACAGGAGTAAACCTTCATATGACTGTCGCTACAAGGACCAAATGCTCACTTATACAGGGTGTATATAAATGAATATCAGGGTGGTATCTCTTTGTAAAGATGGTGATAGATAGCATTTTGTCTTTTGCAGTTTGCAAAGACAGAATCTGTAGTTACTGTGCAACATGCATTCCGCATTAAGTTCGGTTGTGATCCTCCTAGTAATAATAACATTCGTAGATGGTATCATCAGTTTGAAGATGCCGGCTGACTTTGTAAAGGGAAGAGCACGGGACGACCAAGAGTAAGTGAAGAAATTATTTAGCCTCAAAGATCTTTGAACGATTGCTCCTCCCCCGTCTAACTCCTCTCTTTGGGGAAAGGCTCCTACTCCCGGATCACCAATTCGATTTCCGTCGGGGCCATTCTACCAACTTGCAGCTACAGCGTTTGGCGGAGAAGGCTCCCTGGGATTCCAGGACAACCTCAAAACCATCGCTGTGCCCTTGGACGTAGAGAACGCCTTCGCCACCACGTGGCACCAGGGGTTGTTGTTCATACTCAAAGAAACACAACTCCCCACTCCCTACCTGGCAATACTCAGCAGCTTCCTCAAGGAAGCGGGTGCGGGTGCGCGTCGAGGGGAAGCTATCCTCTGTCAGACCAATTGCAGCTGAAGTCCCGGAAGGCAGTGTTCTGTCCCCGCTACTCTTCGCCGCTTACATGCCTGTTCTACCTACGGAACCGCGCACTGTGTTGTGTCAGTATGCCGACGATGTCCTCATACTGGCGCGGAACAAGAACATCCGCTACTGTCTCCCCCCTCTACACCGACAGCTCCACGCCATTGGCAGGTGGAGTGAGAAGTGGAGGATGGCCCTTAGCCGGCAGAAGAGCTCCGCTCTTATGCTGGCTAAGACTCGTAGCTGGCTCCCGGAAGGAGACCTGCGGAGAAGAATCTCCTGGGTTTGAACCGCCAAATACCTAGGAATCCAACATGACCGCGGCCTCACTTTCACTCCACATGGCAGTGCAAAAGCCGACCTCGGCCACGCTGCGCTCAGAAAACTCTCTCCTATCTTCCGATCCACCATGCCCATCCGCCTCAAACTGCGGACATACCGTGCCATCGTCCCGCCTCTGATGATTTATGGATGCGAGGTCTGGAGTTCTGTGGCTCAAAGCACCCTCCGCAGGCTGCAAGCCGTACAGAAAGGAGCCTTAAGGATGATCTACGGTACTTACCGCTGGTTCCCATCTCACTTCCTACACACCCAGTCTGGCATACCATACGTCGAAGACGTCGTGCGTGAACGAACGCGCACGTTGTATGCCAAGATCACTTCTCGCCCTAACCAGCTGGTAAATTCACTTGGTCAATACGACCACCGTCTCCCTAGGAGACGGAGGAGCTACGCCTACCCAATGATACCCTTGGGTGGTAAAGTCTGCTTCTCCTCCTGCCCCCTACCAATCACCGACAGGTCACCTCGCGCCTTGGGCGCAGCTGGGAGGTTAACACCTGCAGTCATGCCCTGGGGCGCGCGCACGACCTGGTCTTATTAAACCTAAAACCTTAACTCCCATCTGGTCTCTTGCTACAGGTCCCCCCTCTGCTTGACGGATCACTAGCGACCGCACAAAGCGAGGTGCAACGGGCACTGTCCCTCCGCCAAGGGGGAATATCCCGGCACCAGAAGCATCAGTAGAGGCCAACTGAGCCGTCTCACCAATCGACACGCAAACTTGCGGAAATACATTTATCTTTTATACCGCACGGGTAAATCCGCACAGCAGATACGTACTGAGGCCTGCAATCCTCCGCCCGGGAGAACCCGGGCGACCTGCACCTGCTCTTGGCTCTTGGAGTGAGAGAGTCGTTCACTCCTAGCCCAAAGAAATCAGTCCGGAAGGCTGATCGTGAATTACAAATTCCTATGTCGACTGTTTGGAAAGTTTAAGAAAACGCTTACGGCTACAACCTTATCGTTTACAGTTATCACAGGCTCCAAAGCCGACAGAGCACGGATTACGTGCGAACTTTGCAAACGACATGTTGTTTCATGACGATGACGATTTTATGGGTCGTGTCATCTCCAGTGATGAGTCGACCTTTCACCTTAGTGGACATGCTAACACTCAGAATGTGCGCATCTGGGGCTCAGAAAATCCTCACGAGATGGCACAAATACAACAAGATTCCACTAAAGTGAAAGTTTCTGTGGCGTATACCGGCGAAGAGTTTATGGGCCTTTCTTTTTTGGTGAACCAACTCTGACACTTCTTACCTTGTAATGCTAGAGCAATGGCTCTTCCCTCAGTTGGAAGAAAATGTGCCAGAGAACTTCATTTTCCAGCAAGATGGTGCGCCACCTCACTGGTATAACGAAGTACGCGATTTGTTGTACGTTACTGTACCCGAGCGCTGGATAGGCCGCAAGGGCCCCAATGACAGGGCTTGCTATAAGTGGCCTCCAAATTCTCCTAACCTAATGCCATACGACTTTTACCTTTGGGGCTTCATCAAGGATCGTGTGTACGTGCCTCCGCTACCAGCTGACCTCCCTGAATTAAGAAACCGGATTGAAGCAGCTGTCGCTACAATTACTGAAGACACACTTATCAATGTTTGGGAAGAACTTGGCTATAGACTTGATGTGTGCCGTGTGATAAAGGGTAGCCACACTGAACTTTTATACGGTTCTTGGTGGAACTGTTTGAGTTGCTTTTTCATTTGACATATCATTTATGACTGTAATTTGAATGCAATAGATATTATAAAGAGATAAAACCCCGACATTCATTTATATAAATGCTGTATTTCTTTCAGATAGGCTAATATTAATCACGTGAATTCTCAGAGGCTATACGGTTTAGCGAATCACAGACAAGCAGCACTGTGTAGACAGGACTAGCTTACATTCGCTTTGTAATTATAGATCAACGCTCGGATATGAATAATTTATCACTCGGATATAAACTTTGTGGGATATACAGGGAATGATCGACCACGCATGCACGAAAAAGAGTGTAAATTTAGCTTGCGGTATTTACACGCAATTTTATTTTACACGTTCTTGAGCAGAAATGAAGCAAACGGAGTCGTCAATATAGAGGTTATCACAACTTTGTAACTGTCCTGTTATTCTTCACTTTAAGTACTCTGGACACCAGTCTAATCATATAAATAATGTGCAGTTTTAAGAAGTTTTAGAATTTCAGAACACCCGTTGAGGAAAGCAAGTGATTGCGTTAGTGAGAGTACAAAAAATAAATTCAGTGTTTTACGTAGTCAAGCGCCACAGGTTATTTATATGACGTATAAATTTTTTAAACTTATCTCAAATGACGGAGAAAGGTTCCTAAAAGTGTCAGGATTAAATTCTCTGGCATGTGCAGTGAATCAATTCACTGTCTCTCGAATCAGTTCAGTGGTAAAAAGATTTGAGTTGGGTTCTGCTTAAGTTTTCTCTCCCCTAGAAAACATTAACTTACCAATAAGAAACCTAGAATAAGTTGAAAAACAAGTGATTCGTTGAACGGTTTTGGAATGATATGACCACGGTGAATTTTCTACTGCCAAAGAAGCAGAGGTCATGCCCCGTGGCGTCGCGGGCTAAGGCAGCATGCCTTGGTCCCTTCCCATGGAAAATGGCCCGTGCTCCACCCATCGGGTATAGATTTTAAGTACCGGGTATAGGACCGGTTCCCGTAGGAGAGGGTATCCATCCCCTTCAGCTGCCGTGGTGCGGGCGCTGCGGACCCCTAGCACTCGTTGTACCTCTGACGTTACTAAACGAACCTCGGGCCGAACATTCAAACCTCTCCCTGATGAGGGAGTTGTTCAGATTGGGTTGGACTCCAGGGGGCAGTGGTTCCCCATACCCGTGGGAGATCATTCGTCTCTCAAGCTCTTAGGGACACGTTTAAATTCAGCTGTCAAAAATGTCACTGTGGTAAATGATGGTGCAGAGTCCCCATACACAGAATTCAACTACTCTTTGATATGCGTAGGCGTATTGCCCTTCAAAAACAAATATTTAATGACAGCTCGATGCTCGATTTTCTCTATTTTTATAAAAACACTCACATCAACTCACATAAACGACTGTTACATAACAACTGAACTTCTAAAATTGCTGAAACTTTGATGTGTGACTGTCAACAGATGAGCAACGAAATTTGCTATGTTTGATTTACGAGTGCTGTAATGGTGTTAAGTTAGGAAACTTTTCAGACCACCCTCATACTTGGGTTGTAGCTCGCCATTGAGGTAGTGTTCAAGTTTATGAGAACTCCTAGTGTTTTACGGGGGAAATAAGAGTCATATTGAGAATGTAATGTTGTGTTGGCATGTTACCATAGCAGTTCAATGATTAGAGCAACTGGACAGTTACCGAGAGCTCCGTGGTTCAAATCTCTGCTATGACGTGAATTTATCAGTAAGTTATTATACATATCGTGGTAATTCTCGGGATATTATGATAAACGTGTGGCTATTCGTCTGAGATTTTGTATACATTTTATAAAATTAAGTAGCTGTGTGATATTTAATGGAGTTTTGAATTCTGTGCCTGAATTTTTTGGTTTGTGTCAAAGATTCTGTGTGCTAAATTGATAGAAACTGATATATAAACATCTAAATAACATATAACCACAGCTACTAAGTTTTAGAGAAGCACTCAAGAATTTTCTAAATATTTGCTAATGTTTGTACACTAATTTGGCTGAGGTAACTGTGGCTACACGTATTTGCATTCGCCCCGTTGACTATATAATTCGCGTGTCTGTAGAAAGTTCTCCACACAGCAGGGGTTATATGACACCGATTCAGCTGTTCTGGGAGCCGCTTTGTTTCCATCAAAATTTGACTTCATACCCGTTAATTAAAACCAAATGCCCTGCTTACCTCACCAAAGGATATGTGGAGATAAAGGCAGCACACCGACATGCTAACTTACCCAGCTGTTGATACTCTCTGGAGCTGTGACACCGGATTAATCTTAACTCTTGTACATAGACTCACAAGTTTGAATGAACAGCGATTTACAAGTTTAGAAATATGGAAGTAGTTTGCCCGCCTCTGTAGCTAGTATTAGAGTCTTTAGCTCACGTTCAAGAGGTCCTAATTTCGAATCTCGGTCAGAAGGAGCTATCTGATAAGTTTTTCTCCGGGATTTTCCCCTATCCTAAAGATGAATGTGTCCTGTGCCGTGACATAGTGGGCTAGGGCGCTGTGCCTTGGTCCCTGCCAAGGAACGCACCCGGGTTCGACCCCACCCTTGGGGAGTACGAATTTTAAGTCCCGGATATAGGACTTGAGGCAGCCCCTGTCAACCAGGAACACTGATACGACATATAACTTTATATCAGGAAGACATTAACGTAAACAAACAATATAAATAAATGACGTATACCAGAATAGATATATGTCATAATAGTGGCATATTCCAGATACGACCACAGTGACAAGGCCACTGTGCGAGGGTCAGTAAACTCCTTTCGCAACCCCTGTAAACAAACAACCCTACTCTACGGAAATTAATTGTTCTTTCACACTGGCCGTGTGTAGGCTAAATTGTGGAAACGTAGAGTCAGAGTGAAAAATTCAATGCCATAGCCGGGATTTGAACCACGGATCTTCTGGTTTCCGACCAGCCGCTCTACCATTGAGCGACTGTGGCCAACGTGCCAATATGGCATTAAATTCTCCAACTGACTCGTTTTTTACCGGTAAACCACTTAGTAGTTCTCATAAACACATGAGACATCTACCTTAATGGCGACTTACAACGTGTAAGTACTTTAAGGGCCGGGCTTTATAGTTAACCACTATTAGGTTAATTAATGGAAATTAATTGTTCTTTCACACTGGCCGTGTGTAGGCTAAATTGTGGAAACGTAGAATCAGACTGAAAAATTCAATCCCATAGCCGGGATTTGAACCATGGATCTTCTGGTTTCCATCCAGCTGCTCTACCACAACCCTACTCTATTGTCTGTCTTGCCCTGAAGGCAAACCTGATGCCACCCAGTCGCAAACTAACCCATTGTTAACATCGCATGCGTGCTTCTGACAACAGGCTTTAAGATTTTGACCGATGCTCAGAGCGCATGCATCCGCATACATTTTTTGCATGCGGGCCATTAGAGAAAGCGTCTCTGATATTAGGTCCGAAACTGGAAATCCTGAACACTGATCTTAAGTGGGGATAGGTGGCAGCCAATGAAATATCAATATTTGTTCATGTGATTTTTCAAAATCCAAAAAAATACCTAGAGTGGGGGGGAAATTCAAAGTGATGCTGGAAAGTAGGTTTTTCTTATAAGAACACTTGGGTCCTGTAATCTACGTGAGACGCCACTTAACAAGTACATTTTCGCGCCATGCACCGAGACAAAGTCCGGTATTTAACAGTCGCTCCAGTGAAAGTTAGTGCAAGGTGTAATATATAGGGAAGACGATAAATATATCTAATTCGACTACGCAGTGATACTGTCTCTGCGCTTCATATCAGAATATTGACGCTTGGCTCTCACCAGGCGACCGCAAAGTGAGATTTGTTGTTGACAACACAGCGCTGGGCCGGGTTTACTCCGGGAGCTCCGGTTTCCCGCGCCATCTCATTCCACCGATGCTCCATTTTCATCTCATGTATCATCAGTGTCACCACCTGCGGTGCCGTATGTAGTAAAAGCGGGCGTTAAACACTACATATTTCATTTTTGGGAGGTTATTTTTATCCAGACAAGGCTAATTTTTACCAATGTTAAAATCTGAATATATACAAAACTAAACATAATCAGAAATTGAAATTCGGTATGGTAACTTAATATGGATGTGTGCATTTAACTACTGTATAATATTTCAATTACGTTCACATAGGTCCATGCAAAAGGGGCTTAAATCACACCGTGCGTCCTGAAAAAAATATTGCACCCTATATTTCAGGTGCACTTTACTTGTAGGAATTTAAAGCTACATGCACCAAGTTTTATCCTAAATAAACTAAGAAACAGTTTTATAATATCGGCTACAATAAAAATCACATATAGTTTATACTATGCACATGAAAAATTAATTAGGTATGAGTAAAAAAAGAAAGATACTATTTTCAAGGACTGAATATTTGTTTTCATCCATTTTATAAATCACATGAATATAACTGTTAGCCAAATGTGTTCAAGGAACATTGACAAATAACCACTACAAATTTGGTGTCAATATCGTTTACAGTTTTTGAGAAACATGCACCTAAAGTATGAAAAATCAAGGTTTTGGGAAATCACGATCAAAGAGTAAGCACAATTCTCAGGAAGTGGGCGTATCATTACGCCGCCATATTTAAATTGACGAATTAAAGGACTTTAATACCAGCTGACACCCTATGTTGTATATCATTTCAAAGCTGAAGAATTATATAATTTTTAACATTAACCTGTGGACCTCCCAGTGCCGTTAAGGGAATACTCCTAAATGACCCTTGGTAACTCACTGTTACCGAGTTTCGAACTGGACACCTCCAGACACGATGCCCCCACAGAATATAAGATGGCTACTTATTAATTTTGTTTTCGTTTCATCATTTATGTTCTTAGTAAACATCTCTGCTGTGATTCGTGGTAAAACAGTTTGTAATTCACAGCAACACAGAATAAATTGTTTTGATTCGTGTTTCCAGCTAACCGTTTTTGTAAGGGCAACTTTACCCATCAGCGGCACCAAGAAGTAACCTCAAGACCGCTGGATGTCACCCCACCCCCGCCCTCCAACGGCATCCAGATCTAAATGTCGCCAAGGAAATCTTCCCAAGTATAAGCAATTAGTGAGCTTTGTTCCTCCAAACTGCCCTGTTTATTTCAGCTCCAAAGTTGCGTTAATTGCTTTAAAGATTCCCATCTGAAATAGTTATTAAATAGTTAACGTAAGATAGATTTATTTGAACTTTGGATACAGCAATTGCAGTTTAACGTATATGTGCCAATGCTTATGGTAGTCTATATTTTTGTTTATTTAATCGTAAAGAAACCTTATAATCTTCAAGTACAGAGTGGCCACAAAGTTTCTCCCTTTTTTATTAACTGAGCCACTGAGATTTGGTACTCCATGCAGATACTACCTTTCTATTCCAACAGGTTGTGCTGCCTTTATGATCTTTATGCAGTAAAGCCTCTCTAAAACGGAACGTAATTATTGCGGCATTTATTCTTCCTTTATGCGCCTTACAGAGGAATTAAATACAAGAAATTACGAAATAGTGAAGGAATAATATAGAAAGAACTTCAGATAATTATAAACTGAACTGTAGGGATCTATTAACTGATCTAACTTAAGAATATTGTTTTACAGGGTTAATAATTTATTTCCCAAAAGATCCTTTTCCAAATATTTTCCTAAGTATATTTCCCTGACTCAAATTAAGTATTCATATTAATAAAATGCTATATTTTCGCCATTTAGACCATTTTCGTCTACTAATAAAGTTATTAAAGTAGCTACAAAATAAGAACGAACATGGCACGGTTAGAATTTAATTAAGAATTTAATGTCAGGAGGGCACGTTGGCCATGGTAGCTCGACTGGACGGAAACCAGGAGATCCATGGTTCAAATCCCTGCCATGGCATTGAATTTTTCATGTCGACTCTATCCATCAAATGTCTTAGCCTATATACGGCTAGTGTGGAGAAGTGATTAATTTCCATCAACTAACTAAAATAATAAGAGTTAAATGATGAAGCCTGGGACTTAAGTACTTACGACAGAAAGTCGCCACAAACGGTGTATCTCGGATGCGAGAGCCCTTAGTGGTCTACCGGGGAAATATACGAGTCAACTGGAGAATTTAATGTCAGGAGGGCACGTTGGCCATGGTACCTCAAAGGTTAAGAGCGACTGGACGGAAACCAGGAGATCCGTGGTTCAAATCCCGGCCATGGCATTGAATTTTTCATGCTGACTCTATCCATCAAATATCTTAGCCTATATACGGCTAGTGTGGAGAAATGGTTAATTTCTATCAATTAACTATAATGGTACGGTTATCCATTTTTGGTGTTGCCAGTTCTATGGGTAGCGGGCGACAGAGATGGTAGATATATCTGTGTTTGTCTCAACCGATTATGTATTTCAAATGGGGAAGGCGTTTGTCCTTGAGCAACCAATCGGAGTCCTGCGGTGTTCTCGTACTGCATTCCCGCTAAGTGGTGTGTGACTAGCGCCAACCTAACCAATCTGTATGAAATACTGTTCGCGCTAAAACAAAAATTCAGATTTTGCCAAAACTGATCCATGTGGAAGGTAATGTATCTAACATAACCATGAAAACCCCATATTTTTAGTTCATATAGTTTTTCTAATACAAATAAATAAACCACTATTACCTGTATTATAACAATTAATCGCGACGTAAGCACTGTATGAATATCATTATTTGTTGGCATGTATGCGTGTACAGAATTTAAACGTAAATGTTTGACATGACGTGATAAAAGAATTACTTTGAATAAGCCAATTCGAGCGACAGGAAACAATAAATTTCCTGCTGCCCTGGCAGAACGTGTCTGGTCACATTATATCTTTGTTAATGAATTGTTCGTAATGTCTATTTACTCTAGAGAGTTCAAAGTGGTTGGTATGTATGTATGTACATATACTTTTCATTACTCAGAACTGAAATTTAAACTACTACATATGACGTGATAAAAGAATTACTGTGAATAAGTCAAGGTGCTACATTCGAGAAAGAGCAAACACTTCATTTCCTGTTAGCCTGTGGAATGCTGTATGCTTATGTTTATGAATGAATGCTGGATAAGAAGTGTTTATTTACTCTAGAGAGTTCAGATCAATATCATTCAGTTGTTCCTTACACAACAGTAGAGTAAGAGTTAAATAGTGCAATGGCTTCTTGCTGTGAAATTAGTGGCGAGTCATAATGGCTGGTTTTGCGAAGTCAGACTCGAAGCAGTAATGTTAAGGTGTATACGTTCTTCAAAAATTTTTCGGAAACAGAAACTAAAAATGAGTTATTGCAAAGAGTACTTCCGTTTAAAAGCACGGAAAAGTGTATCAGCTGTATCAACTTGCAATTGAAACGGGACGCGAGGTACTACACATCCCACCTTACCACTGCCAATATAAACCAATTCAGTTGGTGTGGGCTCAAATAAAAATAGGAATTGAAAAAAATAAATAATACTTTTAAACTGACGGACGTTTAACGACTTGTTTACGAAGAAATTGACAAGGTAACACAACAGGACTGGGAAAACTGCGTGAGGAATGCAGAAAACCTTCAAGTACACGATTTTAAGAAAGAAATAGCGCGTGATGAGATTTTGGAACCTATAATCATAAATTTGCAAGACTTCGACGATGAAGACAGTGACAATGACGAATTGTAATACAAAAAAATGTTTATGGGTGTACACACGTTCCACGTTGGAACGCCAATTTGATACTAAAATGATTGGTGTACACAAGTTCCACGTTGGAACGCCAATTTGATGCAAATATAATGTAATGGCGAACACAGAAGTCGGCGGGCAATGAGGTTTCTCTCAGGTTATGCGTGGATGGGTGTGAGAAGGAGATTTTCACAACACTGGAATGCCCGTCTCCAAATTATTTATTTACTGCTTCTTCTTTTCAAACCTCGAAATGGAAGCTGCCGACCGAGGGTTACCAATCTTGGTTTAGAGGTATTGAATGCTAATTGTTTTATTTCTCGATAAATTTTGATGACCCGACAAATATTCAAGACAGAACAAGTTGACCGCTCCAATAGGCTTCACGTCTCAGACTCCTCTCCTATCGGCTGCACGCCGAAGACTCCTTCTGATCGGCTTCACGCAGAAGACTGTTTATAATGGCTTCCTAGCCGCGAACTGCCCCATCGGCCTTACGCCGAGGAGTGCCTCTTTAACCACAGCTGCACGCGTGTATATCTCTAACTTTCCCTCTCAAAATTCCTTTTCAGACAAAATCCCTTTGTGGCTGTTTTGGTCGCCATTGTAAACGATCCAAAGAATTCCCTATTCATACACGTCAAGTGACAATTACTTTAGAAACCTTCTAAGGACACTGTTTCTTACACGGCTTTGTTATATACTTTCCCCAACTCAACTGGACTTGCCCCTTGTCGTAACAAAGAACCAACATTCCTTTGACATCTATCATGACTCTTTGCTTCTGGCAAACCATAATTTCGGTATCAATTGTCTCTTAACGGAAGTGACATTGGCAGCGATATGGATGAGTCACTGGCATTTCAATTGGATTAGAGAAACAGGTAATTCATAAACTATAATTATAGTTATAGTATTTTAAAATGTACATAATTTGCGAAAATGCTTTTCCCAAATTTGATTTTGGCAACTGCATAATTGTAAAAGTTTGTAAAATATAATTTGCTTACCCTTACGTCTGCGCCAAGCAGACTTGCATGTTTTATGAGTATGCGAGACCGAGGGAAACATAAAACGAGTGAGGTTACAAGCTGGCAACGCTGAGTGTGATACGGCATCTGATTAGCTGGACTCCAAAACTCTTCCCATTTGAAACACATAATAGCAAGTGCCATGCAGATGCAGAGATGTACAGTGATACAATGCTGACACTGAAGTTAGTTTAGTATTTCGGCATGTGTGTGAGAACATACACAATGATCATAGCATAATCTGAGCCTTAAAACCTTGAGCTGGAGGATAGTTAGCTTACGCAGCTATCGTTCATGTGCTCACAAAACAAAATGATTCGATTTAGATGCATTCTACTAAATAGGGTGTCTACTACAGTGAAACAAAATAGTGACATTTCAACGATTTGTGAATGTAATTTCTATTTTAAATATGCCATATTTGTATAGTGTATGTACTTTAAACCAATTTTTGTTTCATTAAATACTTAATACATACGGAAGATATGAATGTACATTTATGAATAATTTTTACACCATGACACTCATGTACTAATGTTATGCATTGTACTCAGAAATTTTATTCTTGCGGCAGCAATATCGCTTCTTTCATGCAGAACGATCATCATTGGTTCTCCTTTATTTCCCGACAGATTTAAATATTATACATAGAAGATACAGATCGCCTCATTAAATTGGTCAGGCGTTTGGCAGTTGGATATTCACCTTTGTCATATATATCATAAATTGTTCTACGTGAAACACACCTTTGAAAATTGTCTAAGTTGGTAGCAGGTCCTTTAGCTGCCCGATGTTTCCCTGGAGATCTAACAATGAAAACTTCTCCTAATTTGTTGAACTGTTTGCGTTCTTTAACAATGTTCGTGACAGAATGAGAACTCATGTGACGAGCTTGTTAACATTAATTCTCGACTCTGAGCAAAATTTGTACTTTCCAAAATGCCTTTGACATCTGTTTGAAAAAGGAATACAAATTTGGAAGTATATTTGTAGCCTATTTATGTAAAATCTTATGAGTTGTTTCGAAGTTACTACTAGACGCACCAGTACTAGGTTTGCTAAGCGGTATATTTACTGTAAAGCACGTGTGCACTCTTAAAATATTGCCACTTTACTGAAAGCAAAGTACAAACTGCAACTACAACATAAGCAGTGTGTGCTTTTCTTTACTGAGAGTTCATAATTCTTTTGTTTCTACTCAAGTGCCTTATCTTTCTGTATCTCCGAAACCAGATGTGCTACAAACATGTGGTTTGGATAGTAATCCTCAGAAAAAATAGCTCTGTAACATGGGGAAAACAAAATAATTCTTTAATTGGTATCTTTAGAGCGCTCAAAGGAATTAACCTCATGCTTCGGCAAAGCGAGCCAGTATGCTTGCTTAACTGTACAACGTTGCATGCACCGCATTGGTTAGTAGCTATAGAACAGCCACGCCTAGACCCACTGTAGGTTCATTCCGATTTTGTAGCTACCTTAATTGATCAACAGTAAAAGCCACTGCAATGAAAATATACATCAGCTGAATCATCCTGCAGCTGGTTTTAATTACTTTTCTAAGTTGGTATGTTATATGTGTTAGGTGATAAGAGCCTATTGTATTTACAGCGGGCTATGAGTCACCGGCACCAACAATGCAGTAGCCAGCTTCACTGACGGGTCCTTTACGATGAAACCGGCTACTGCTCCGTATAAGAAATATGCGAAATAAATTAAAAAAAGACGTCTAAAGTGTAAAATTTGGAGATGTCACTTATAACACCTTTAATAGATTTTTTTTTTTTTTTTTTTTTTTTTTTTTTTGGTTTAGCTATATGACTTACTTATAGGAAGTACAGCCCATATTTGATTCCATTAAAAGTTGTTATAACCAGATTTCACAGAAAAGGAGTACTTTGAGGTCCCTAAACAAAATAAAAAGATTTAATTAGAAAAGGAGCCGTGTATATAGGTATAGATATTATTGCAGCCTTTAGAAATACTAAACTGCAGCACAAACCTTGATATTTAAGGCAATTTATCATTTTTGAACTATGCTGTTCACACAAACGTGCGCCCGCGTACTCACACACACACACACACACACACACACACACACACACACACACACACACACACACACACACACACACACACACACACACACATACACACACAGAACCTTTTCCAAATCCAGTCTATCCTTTATTTACGATGAAGTCTGTAAATGCAATAATTTTACTGCAGAGAAAGTATTACAAAGAATGCAACAAACAAAAATAGAAAAACGATCACATTTTTATCAAATTTGACCGATATATTTGCCCAAAGGGAGGGATGCAGTATTTCAGTCCTTAAACTGTTGTGCATGAATCAGGTCAGAATGGAGCTCTGTAGTGTCATTTGCCATGGCAGCTGTTATTATGCACTGTATTCGGAAAATAAAAATGGAAATCACTTGCGACTCATTAATCCTCCGGTAACCATAGCAACGCACATTGCGGCTCTAATCAAATAAAGTGCAATGTACAAATAAAAAAATAACTCCCTGCCACCTAATGCATTACCAGCCTCGTCCAAACCTCCTACATCAAATAGTTTATGGAGATTGTGCAAACAGTACCTAACACAACATATCCACTCAGCGCTACCGAACAGATACCGATTAATAATTAATAATAATAATTAATAATAATAATAATAATAATTAATAATAATAATAATTAATAATAATAATAATAATAATAATAATAATAATAATAATAATAATAATAATAATAATAATAATAATAATAATAATAATAATAATAATAATAATAATAATAATAATAATAATAATAATAATAATAATAATAATAATAATAATAATAATAATAATAATAACAATAACAATAACAATAACAATAACAATAACAATAACAATAACAATAACAATAACAATAACAATAACAATAACAATAACAATAACAATAACAATAACAATAACAATAACAATAACAATAACAATAACAATAACAATAACAATAACAATAACAATAACAATAACAATAACAATAACAATAACAATAACAATAACAATAACAATAACAATAACAATAACAATAACAATAACAATAACAATAACAATAACAATAACAATAACAATAACAATAACAATAACAATAACAATAACAATAACAATAACAATAACAATAACAATAACAATAACAATAACAATAACAATAACAATAACAATAACAATAACAATAACAATAACAATAACAATAACAATAACAATAACAATCACAATCACAATCACAATCACAATCACAATCACAATCACAATCACAATCACAATCACAATCACAATCACAATCACAATCACAATCACAATCACAATCACAATCACAATCACAATCACAATCACAATCACAATCACAATCACAATCACAATCACAATCACAATCACAATCACAATCACAATCACAATCACAATCACAATCACAATCACAATCACAATAACAATAATAATAATAATAATAATAATAATAATAATAATAATAATAATAATAATAATAATAATAATAATAATAATAATAATAATAATAATAATAATAATAATAATAATAATAATAATAATAATAATAATAATAATAATAATAATAATAATAATAATAATAATAATAATAATAATAATAATAATAATAATAATAATAATAATAATAATAATAATAATAATAATAATAATAATAATAATAATAATAATAATAATAATAATAATAATAATAATAATAATAATAATAATAATAATAATAATAATAATAATAATAATAATAATAATAATAATAATAATAATAATAATAATAATAATAATAATAATAATAATAATAATAATAATAATAATAATAATAATAATAATAATAATAACCCATTGTAGTCGCAACTGAATCACCTTCCAAGACGTAATCCTATGGCGCTCTCCACGTGACAGCAATGATCGGCAATGTCGCCTCTTTCTCCATACGAAATGCCAATCGTTTTCTAGAATGGCGACCGGTATAAAATTTGTTGCAGTTAATAGTCATAGGTATTATATATGGGTGAGATATGTGACAACACTGTGTATGTTAAACGGGGCTTCCATCCTTGTCATAGTGGGAAGTTGAGCATAAACACCGTGCGGTCATGAAAATGATTGCTCTAGACATTCCTCTAGCTCGCTTCTTGTCTTGGGTCTACAGTACTCTTTCTAGAGCACTTACTGGAAAACATGTTGAAAATTTGCAAAACTAAACAAAAAAGTATTTTAAATATTCGTGTATTCCATCTGAAATATTACTTAGCATAGCCGGACTCATATGTGACAGAAAATAAGTAGACCTGAATCCTAAAGAATGAGAATGCTGATATTTTCGAACAAAAACTTATAAAAGAGAAGTTTCGAAAACGTTCTTTGCTTTTAAATGTCTAATGCAGAGTTCAAAGATAATAAAAGCGATATTTTTAAATTTTGTCTCATTAAATATGTGCATCAAAATAATTTCATTGACATACAGTTCTCCCTAAAATTCTATTTGTATTCAAAGTGGAAGTAGAAATTATTGTATCGTCTCATCCCTCGTATAAATGCAATAATATGCACATTTTTTGCACTGTTTCTGACTTTAATTCAATTTTACCAGTGCATTTCCTTAATGCAGCAATATAGAAAAATCGATTTCATTAACTTTTAAGAAGTTGGATCTCAAATGAAAGAGATGGCCATCAGATATCAGTGGCGTAAAAAAGAATAAGAATACAAGTATATGTACAAGCATGAGTGGTGGTATTGCAGTACTCACCCTTATCGAGCGAAGTGGCGAGCAGAATCGGCGGCAGGAGCAGCAGTGTGAGAAATACCCGCTCCCGCATAGTGGCGCCGTTGTTTCCTCACTGCAACACAAGAGTTATACAATTTACTCAGCATCTAATCAATATAACACACCAGGCTCGCCTTCACAAACACAAACATACCAGTAGGTGCCCTGATAATACTAGCTCTAGTTACCGAGATGTCCACAAGCGATAAAGTGTTTCCGGGAAATGAACCTGGACCGAAGCTATCACCCCAATCAATCCGGCCTCTAAGTTAACCACCACTTCCTGGGCTTAAGTCATTATCTGGGCTGGAGAAAAAAAAAATAAGCGTGGCAGAGAGAAGAGAGAGAGAGAGACGGACGGAAAACAAATGTGGCTTTTAGGAAGTGTTGAGTTTGCATGCCAATATATCTTCCCCTTAAAGCATACAACCCGCAGGGCCACTCCGCGTTAAACCAAATCACTTAATTCTCACCCTTTGTTGTTTTCTGCAGCTTCCCTTAGAAATCTGTTACAAGACTTTGGTAGAGCTATGCACAAAATCACACTATGTCCAAGGAAAATTCATACATTTTTCGTAATTCCTACTAAAATATTACAAAAACACTATGCAATCCTGCGAAAATGCTGACATTCAAAGTTGTAACGGCTAATAGAGAGCAAAAATGAAAACAGTTTGCCATCTGTAATGCTTTATGCTGACTTTAAATTATGCAAAAGTACCAAAAATCCTAAAACACTGGCTTCAACATGATCCAGACTCCATATATGCATGAAGCAAAACAAAAGATATTCCATTGAATATAAGGAAATATACAGAAACAAAAGAACCATTAAATATGTTTAAACGAGGGCTGTTCAATATAGAATGGTCATAACTTTTTACGGTCATATTTTTTCGCACTAAAATTCATTCTTTTTATATTCCGTTAGCTTAATGTGAAACAAACACACTGTAGTAGTTTCATTGTTGGTACTCCTGGTTCCCGCCTGTAAGAACCAGGCAAGTTCAGACATGTTCAGTATCGCCTACCGCTGCAATGGAGGTAACGTCCAGTTAAAGTTGATGTTAGAGGAAGATCCGGAGTTTCTTTCAAATGTAATCAGTGCTGATGAAACTTGACTACATCATTTTGATCCTGAGAGCAAACAGTAGGGCTGTGAAATTCTCCTTCATCACCAAGCCCCCCAAAAGCAAAAGTGGTTGCTTCTGCTGGGAAAGTTATGGTCATCTCATTCTTTGATACTCATGGAATAGTTTATCAGCATGTTGTACCTGCACACACATCAGTAACTGGATAATACTACAGGGATGTCCTGAAAACATTGTAAGTCCATATCAGGCGCAGAAGAGCACATTTACGTGAATCAGGCTGGATACTGTACCACGATAATGCGCGGCCGCATGTTACCAAAGTTGTTGCTGAAGATCATGCAAAAATCAACGTGAAGTACATCCCTCACCCTCCCTTTAGTCCGGATTTAGCCACATGTGACTTTTTTCAATTCCCTAACTTGAAAAAACGCCTTCTTGGGTGGCAATATGCATCATCAGAAGCAGTGGTGAACTGTCTGAGCATTTGTTTATTTACTTCGAATCAGCCTTATAAATTTAGAGCAGATAAAACTTCTACAGTGTTCATTACCATAATTAGAAAATCTGCATCGGTTATTTAATGTTATAATTATCACGTCTCCCAGAATGTGTATCTGAGTTGGTTTAACGTTTGAACACAAGCACTACGATCCGCAAGCTCTTCTCGTCCATCACTACTGAAGCAGGTACGATATTCTAGTACATTGATTTTATAGAGGTGTCGTCGTAAAATTTAACGAACGTTAACTCCGAAGAGATTATCCTAATTTGATGGTAATACACGTCAAAATGAACTCACTGCTTTCAAAATTGTGTGTAAGAGAAATTTTCAACTAAAAGGGTTACCTAGCTGCTGTATGGACTTTAGTTAAGTATTCGAAAATAGTAAAAAATTCGCGCTAGTCACAATTTACGAGTTTTTCAACATAAATATCCCTTATTATTTTCATTCAGTATTAATTTGCATTAAGAAAAAATTCATAAAAATCTTACGTGTTGCTACTTTATGTTAATCGATAAAATGGTTGATGAAGTAGTCTTATCTGCAAATACACTAGGCTTAAGTGTTAGTCAATTACACTAGGTAACACGTTTTTTGTACCCGAAACAAAATGTGCTAATTCTTATACAAAATGACTCGCTGATTCCAAAAATGCCTCTGACAATGCTGTATCACGTAACGTTTTTTGAGATATTCTTATTGTTTTACATAAAATTACAGAAATGAGGTATGATACCAACTCATATTGACTTAATTTAAAATAATAGCCATTGACTCTTCTAAATACAGCTTAAAGGCAGTGTTACTTCATAATGGCAATTTACTACCTACAATACCTTTATTTCATGCCATAGGAATGAAGGAGACATACGATTCCATGTCCATAATTTTAGATGCTATTAGTTATCAAAATCATGGCTGGGAAATTTATAGTGACCTCAAGGTAGTTGCATTGCTAACGGGACTGCAGGGAGGTTTCACAAAATATTACTGTTTTTTGTGCTTATGGGACAGTAGGGCAACTGCCAAGCATTTTATAGTGAAAGAATGGGGAAAAAGGGAAGACTATACCCCTGGAGCAAGCAATGTTAAGTATGTGCCTCCAGTAGACCCAAACAAGGTTCTTCTCCCCCCACTTCACATAAAGCTCGGGTTAATGAAGAATTTTGTTAAAGATTTGGACAAAAGTGGAAGTGCATTTGAGTATTTAAGAGGTATCTTTCCAAAATAAGTGAATCTAAATTGAAGGAAGGTATATTTGTCGGTCCTCAAATAAGACTACTTCTTAAAGACAGTGTTTTTTAATCAAAGCTTAAACGTGTTGAACTGGCAGCATGGAAATCATTTAAATCAGTGGTGGAAGGCTTCCTGGTCAATAACAAAGAAGAAAATTATGAAACTGTAGTCTCAGAACTATTAAGGAGCTACAAAGAAATGTTTTGCCGTATGCCACTTAAAATCCTTGATAGTTTCCCTACAAACCTAGGAGCTGTAGTAAGTGATGAGCAAGGTGAGCGTTTCCACCAGGACATTTCTGAGATGGAAAGACGTTACCAGGGTATCGCTGGTATTCAGCCATGTTCGGAGACTATTGTTGGTTCCTCAAACGGGAGAGTCAATAAGAAAAAAATTCAACAGTGAAACACTTCTCATATAATTCAGGTATTGGTTTTCATAATTATCTTGTGTTTATTTATTTTACTAATAATAATTAATAATAATTATTATTTAAATGTTATTTGGCAATAAAATACCTATTATTTTCAATTAATCAAATATGAATTATCACATCACATTTTTGTAAGTTTTCATAAATTATTATGAATACCTAAAAAACGTTACGTGATACAGCATTTTGAGGGGTATTTTTGGAATCAGCAGATCAGCTTACATAAGAATTTGCCTATTTTGTTTCGGGTATATAAAAATATTTTGTTTTGTTCCCCAGTGTTATTTTAAGAGGTTATCGCTAAGACCTTCAAAGTACTATTCACTATTCACGCTATTCAACGATACATTGCGCTGAAAAAGCACTGTAATGACAAGTATTGTTGGCATATATGTATGTGCGTACGTCAATTTGTAATTACTCAGATCAGGTGCTAAAAGAATTACTTTAAAAAGCAAGGTGTTTCTTAAATTACAGTGAGACAGTGAGAGAACTTACTGTTAGCCAGTAAAATGTTTTATCTGCAGAACGTGAGCAATCACATACGTTCACGATTGCTTGGTAACCGTGGGCGGTGTTTACCTTAGAGAGTTGAAATCAGTATTATTCAGTTATTTCTTTCTTTTTATTTAACTGCGGTTCGCGTAAAGCCAGAGCCAAGCCAGAGTGGGACCGGAGTAGTGACCGGAGCCTAGCGCGAGTGAAGCCAGAAGGAAGCCTGAGCCAAGCCAATTTTGTGTTGGAGAATGAGGTTAGAGAGAAGCCAGAACGAAGCAGGAGCGGGACCGGATATGGGGGCGGAGCCTAGCAAGAGCGAAGTCAGAACCAAGACAGAGTGAATTTAGGCTGAACTTAGAGTGAGGTTAGAGTGAAGTCGGAGAGAAGTCAGAGCGAAACCAGAGTGAAGTCAGCGCAGTGCCAGAGCAAAGCCAGAGCGAAGCCAGAGCAGTGCAAGAGCACAGCCAGAGTAGAGCGAGGGCAAATACAGAGCAAAGCCAGAGCAAAGCCAAAGTGAAACTACAGCAAAGCCAAAGCGCAGCTAGAGCAAAGCCACTGCAAAGTGAAGGTAAGGTTGAAGAAAATCCAACGAAAGTTATAATAAAATAAAATAGTTTTTGAAAAGGTGTTGATGACCATGGAGTTTAACGTCCTGATATATAAATAATCATTATTCAGTTTTCCGTTTAAAAGTCATTAAAAAGCGTATGAGCAGGATTAAATTTTATTTTAAATGGTACAGGAGGTAATTGGCCTTCTCCCTTACCACCGCTTATACAATTGAATGAGTGTAAAACGCGGCAAGGCCTACCAACCCGACTGCCGGCCTCACGACATCTCACTTAAGGTATAGGTAGGCGATCATCCAGGCGATACGGGGAGAAGATGGGGTCTGCATCTCAGCACCTCCAGCGAGAATGTTGGTTTCGTGATCAGGGTCTCCTACACAGCGTAAACTCCTCAGTTTCCTCGCGATGCTGAGTGGCCACCTGTCCTATACCCGGGACTTAAAATCCACACCCCATGGGTGGGATCGACCCCGGGCCGCTTTCCGTGAAAATGCGGCATTGCAGACAAATAATAATTTATAACTACCTGACGTTGAACAACTTATTTACGAAGAAATTTCCAAGGTGGCAAAACTGCGTGAGACATAAAAAAACTACACGAAGATGACTTTTGGAAAGAAATAGCACGTCACCAGAATTTAGAGCCGACCGTAACAAATTTGTAAGAATCATACGATGAAGGCAGTGACAATAACGAATTTTCCTTTGGCGTAAGGGACTTTGATAGCTATATAGATGAGCCACTGGCAGTTGTATTGGATTATAAATTTCGGTAATTCATAAACTATGAAAGTGCTTTTAAAAGTGCTTTTTCTAATTTACACCATAACAATTGCATTATTATAAAAATTAATGGAAATTTCATTTTGGGTTACCTTACATATAGCGTGTAGGAGACTTACTTGCTCTAGGATGGTATGTGTGAGAGAGAGAGGGAAATATGAAAGGAGTGGTGTAACTTGGTGACAAAGCACAGCACACAAACGCACCTCATTCGTTGCACATCAGAACTCTTCCCATACGAAAAACATAACTGCACTGATACATCTTTCCTCCTAAGGAAGAACTATCTAAGAAGCAAATCACAGAGTGAATTATACATAGATGATGTTAAAAATTGGCCTTCTCAAAGATATATTAATGAGATTTTTATTTTATTTTATTTAAGGGATGATGTACAATATTTGTCATGTGTATTCTGTTTAGTGGATTATTTGTTACTTGTCCCTATCTCTATTCTGCCCCTTTCTCTCTCCACATTGCACATCCTGATAAAATCCTCTTACAAACATCTGCCAAACGCGCTTAAAGTTAGTGCCAAGCTGGCTGCAGCCGGCTTTTGTTTGCTGAGGCGGACGTTGCACTTGTTATTATTCCCGCTCAAACTGCCGCAGTTGGCTTCCTTGATGCTGTTTCGGGTTCTCCTTTTGTTTTACTCGCTTCTGCATGGATACCGCTGGGAGAATCTGTAGTCCTGCTCTGACACTCTGCAAAGTGTTTGCACAGTGTTTTGTTTCTGCTCTACAAACGGTATTGGACTGGTGATCAAAAGGTACGCACACATCAAGGCCCAGAATTGCAAAATGGCGTTCTATGATCCATAAGGCTTCTCGCGCTATTAATGCAGTTTTTAGTTGCATCGGCCAAAAGCTGATCTAGGCATACATTATCATGCAACTAAACTTGTGTGAAATCGCTATCAACAGAGATGCAATGGGTTGCGAGTAGCAATCCCCAAATATGTATGGAGAGTGCGATTTTGAACTTAGAAGAGGAATAATTCTGCATTTTTTAAACATTAACGTCCTACCCGACCTTGACTGAAATATGTGAAATTATGCTCAAAAGAGCTGCACTGCTGAATTAAGCAGTATGACTAAATCGAGGGCTGTTCCATAAAGAATGACCATAATGTTTTACGGCAGTAACTTTTCGCACTATTGAATTCTGTTACCTTAATGTAAAACAAACACGCCGTAGTAGTTTCATTGTTGGTACTCCTGGTTCCCCTGTGAGAACCAGGTAAGTACAGACATGTTCAGTATCGCCTACCGATGTAATGGAGGTAACATGCAGTTAAAGTTGATGTTAGAGGAAGATCCGGAGCTTCTTTCAAACGAAATCACTGCTGATGAAACTTGGCTACATCATTTTGATCCTCAGAGCAGATACAAAGCTCAGTGTGGATATCTCCTTCATCACAAACCCCCAAAATAGCAAAAGTGGTTGCTTTTGCTGGGAAAGTTATGGTCATCTCATTCTTTGATATTCATGGAATTGTTTATCAGCAAGTTGTAGCTATACACACATCAGCAACTGGACAATACTACATAATGTCCTGAAAACATTGAAAGTCCATATCAGGTGTAAAAGAGCATATTTCCATGCAGCAGGCTGGATGCTGCACCACGATAATGCGCGGCCGCATATTGCCAACGATGTTGTTGAACATCTTGCAAAGGTCAACTTGAGGTGCATTCCCCACCCTTCCTAGAGTCTGGATTTAGCCCCATGTGACCTTTTTCTATTCCCTAACTTGAAGAAAGGCCTTCGTGGGAGGCAATATCCATCATCCGAAGCAGTGGTGAAGGCTGCGGAAGCTATTGTGAAGGATCTCTCAAAAATTGTTTCCAGCATGCCTTTGAAGACTGGCGGGAATGCTGGGACAAGAGCATCGCATTTAGGGGAGACTATTTGAGAAGGACAATCAAATTATGAGGATGAGTAAAGGTACGTTTTAAAAAAATGATTATTGAATCATTCATTGATCATTCTTTATTGAACAGCCATCGTATATACATATATGTATCAAATTTTTAAGAATAATAACTAATAAGTATGGTATAACATTTTTAAATTTTGTACGCTGCATTTACAAAAATAATTAACGTCATTTTTTTAATTGTAATGTCATTTTCCCAAACATTTAAGGAAATGTATATTTTTCTCTGAATTTGGGTAATCAACTTCTGCGCCCTAGGTAAGTGACAAGAGTGGGGCTCTTAAAAATAGAAATGTAGATTTCCCAAGGCTACGCTGAACTACATGTCCAAAAGAAGAGCAAATCCTAGACAACGCAGGGCACGCTGTAAACGATTAATGTGAAGTTAGAGCGGGCAAGTATCCAAACCATGAAGTGAAGACGCCTTTGTTATTTGTCACACAATAAGTAAAGCACTGCATTACATACAAACACCGACACCGAACAAATACGTTTTAAGTCTACCTGAATCCGAAAACGGAATCACTTTCAGAAAACACTATGAGCAGCAAAAATATAAATGAAATATTAACTTTGACACCGAAACGATATTCAAGATGAACTCTTTCTATAGACGCCACACAATTTTCAACTAAATCCTCCATCCTGAAAACGTTGCATTAATTTTGATCTTAGAGGACATATTAACACGATATAACGTATATCTACAATTTCCTGGTTATATCTTGTGCATCTTCATTGCAAGTGACCTATAAATAAGATATAGATAGATAAAATTATACCACACAATGTATTTGTAGTAAGTGCATCAAATTGTTTGTGACCAAAAAAATGCAAGTTAGTTTTTGTTATTCGTTTGTTTAGAAATTTGCTGTTCATTTTTTCGTCACTCAAGGAGCATAGAATTCCATAGCATATGGTGTGTATATTACATTTATGGTGATTAATTGAAATCAAATTCTGGCAAAATGTTCAATGCAGATTACTCTGGGTGTGGGGCTCTTTTTCAAAATTCCAAAATTCCTTGTTTCACTGTTGGAAGATATACTAAATTACCGAGCGGGATGGCTCAGGCTGTTTTGTCTGTGGCCTGCATTCGCGAGGCCCATGTTCAATTCCCGACCTATCTGACCCATGAACTTTTTAGGGGGGAGGGGGTTCCGGGTCGTTAGGCGACATAATCTTTCATCTGGTGGTCTCTTTCAGGGTAGAAGTGTAGGCGGGAGTCTCGGCGGTGCATGCCGGGCTGGTATGCTCTGACGAGAACTACTTTCTCCTACCGAAGGTTTGTTGGTGGTCTCCGAACCAGTTGCTGAGACGACTTCAGAATCACAATATGGGGAATGTCTGTTGTCCTGGTCTAACGGTGTAGTAACATGTACAGACCCTGCCCTCTGCAGTGTCGTGGCTCCTTGGAACGCCACCGTCTGTACCCTCTCGACTCATCCTTCCTCCCGGGGACATAGGTTGCAATAAATCAAGATTAGTTGCAGTAACAAATCCTCCCAAATTTCACTTCATCTGTTTTAAAATTGTCAAAATCCTCTAGGACCGGTTTTGTGATGTTTCCATCACATTCTCAACCGGCAGACTGATTAACTTTTTTGGTTAGTTCCGATATATGATGTACAGTTTGCTATCGTGCTGCCATCTACAGGGGACATAAATTTCTTGACCGAAGTTTATGGCGGTATTTCAAAATTCATTAAGTGATTTTTACTTTTCAAAATAACAAATTTCTTGACCGAAGTTTATGGCGGTATTTCAAAATTCATTACGTGATTTTTACTTTTCAAAATAGTCATTTCCTCCCAAGCGGTTAAACCTATCTACTTTAACTTCTTGATTTATTTCATGGCTTAAGTGACCAAAAATGATCTGCCACCGCTGACTGATCAATCGGTTTATATCTAGTATTTCTGAAATAGTCCTTCATTCTGGTTTCCAAATTCCTTTGGGTCTACTAATGTAACTCCGTTCGTACTCTAAACAGATAAATTGATAATTTAGCAGCATTTTATTATATTGTATGTTATCTTTTTTAGAAAGATGTAGTACGGTTTTATAATGAGGCACCAATATCATCCTAAATTATTTAAAAGAAATAAAGTATATCAATTGCCAAAGACGATAGCAACGTTTTTTCTCTCTCCCTCTCCGCCTCCCCTCCTCTTCCTCTCCCCCTCTTATCCTCTCCCCCTCTCCTCCTCTCCACCTCGTCTCCTCTTCTCCTCTCTCCTTCTCCTCTCTCCTTATCTCCTCCCCTGCTCCTCTCCTTCTCTCCTTCTCTCTTTCCCTCCTGCTCTCCTCTCTTTCTTTCTTTCTTTCTTTCTTTCGTCATTTACGTCCTCCAACGCTAAGTCATACCAGACGAAGAATTGATGCTCCAATGAGTCCAGGGTCCATAGAGCTTAGACTTACCCAACATTCTCTTTTAGTATAAGGGAAAAACCCCAAAAAACCAAAAATCCTTATCCAGATCACTCAGCCTCACCAACATTCGAAAGTAGGAATTCTAGCACGTTTTTTTTTCTTTTTTTTTTTCTTATTTTCTTTAAGTGTAATATGTTTCCACTTATACGGGTGTAAATTAAATTTATATTGGAAATTAATTGTCCTTTCACACTAGCCGTGTGTAGGACGCACTATGAAAGGGTAGAGCCAGACTGAAGAATTCAATGCCATAGCCGGGATTTAAACCACGGATCTTCTGGTTTCCGTCCAGCCGCTCTAACCATTTGAGCTACTATGGCCAACGTGCCAACATGACATTAAATTCTCCAACTGACGCGTGTTTATCCCGGTAAACCACTAGGAGCTCTCATAAACACATGAGAGAACTACCTTAATGGCGACTTACTATGCTGTAAGTACTTTAAGGTCCGGGCTTTTTATAGTTTGGACATCTATTGGGTAAAATTATTGGAAATTAATTGTTCTTTCAGACTAGCCATGTGTAGGACGCACTATGAAAGGGGAGAGCAAGACTGAAAAAGTACTTGCAGCATAGTAAGTCGCCATTAAGATGAGAACTCCTAGTGGTTTACCGGGATAAACACGAGTCAGTTGGAGAATTTAACGTCATTTTGGCACGTTGGCCATAGTAGCTCAAATGGTTAGAGCGGTTGGACGGAAACCAGAAGATCCGTGGTTCAAATCGCAGCTATGGCATTGAATTTTTCAGTCTGGCTCTATCCTTTTAAAATTTATATACTTTATGTTTACATTTTTCTATACCGTTGTGTACAAAATATTTATCAAAACCATTAATTTGAGCATGTTAAAAAGTGTTTATATTCTCTATGAACTTACCCTTTATTTAGGGATATATTTACTAACCTGTAAATCAAAGTATTAAAGACAGCAAATTTATGTGAAAAAGGGATAAAACTTCTATTTTTCATGCAGCTACCAGTTTGAGTAGACATCCTATAACTGCAGAAGTTTAATTTATTGTAATTTTTATTATCTTTAGATACAGAAAGGGTAAGTAACCATAATTATCAATTTATAATCCGAACTTTGTTGATTTATCCTGCAAATTTAGAAGTTTTAAGGCATCATTTATAAGTCTCTCAGGAACTGCAGAAAAAATGTCATCCACGTATCTATACAAATTCTTGGAAACCAAAATATTTATTTATAATATTGCTTCAGATTGCTTCATTGTCACAACTTCAGTATTTTAAAGAACATACATGAATGTTACAATAAAAGCGAAGGAAGCAGAATGGTTCCAGCAAATGACGGTGTTTGTGTTCCCTCTTTTTAAATGCGATGGAGCAGAATTTCGAGTCTAGGCGGATATCCATACAAGAATCTTATTCTCGCCATCTCTCCACAACGGCATATTTCACTTCCGGCGGCGGGTTGAGCTGATTATTTATGATGCAAGTTTGGAAGGTTCAAGTCCCCCTTCTTTACTCTCAGTCACTGTTTTTCCTCACTTAAGCTCAAATGTATAAGAAGCACGTTGTTTGCTTATGGCTGTACTTTAGGATTAAACTGGACCATATTTTTCAAAAAGCTAATGCGTTACATCGACGTGAACTTTCCCTATACTTGAAGAGACTCTTCTTGCAAGGAATTTATTATTCCTTCGTCTACCGCGTATTGATCCATAATGATAAGGTAACCGGGAGGTTATTTGGATTGGTGCACGACTTGGATTAGTTGTTCAAAATCTGCTCCTTAGGGGACGTAGTGTACGAGGATGGCCTGAAAAGCTTCCGACTTAATAAAGTAACAAGACATGTTTTTTCAAAATCATTTATCTTTTTATTTAAAAACATAGTCTCCTTGTAACTCTACACACTTCTCTCAGCGATGCTCCCAACTCTGTAATCCGTCCAAATAGTACTCGACGTTTTTCAACATAGTCTCCTTGTAACTCTACACACTTCTCTCAGCGATGCTCCCATCTGTGTAACCCGTCCAAATAGTACTCGGCGTTTTTCTACATAGTCTCCTTGTAACTCTACACACTTCTCCCAGCGATGCTATATATCTCTATAACCCGTCCAGATAGTACTCGGCGTTTTTCAACATAGTCTCCTTGTAACTCTACACACTTCTCTCAGCGATGCTCCCATCTGTGTAACCCGTCCAAATACTACTCGGCGTTTTTCAACATAGTCCCCTTGTAACTCTATACACTTCTCCCAGAGATGCTCCCATCTGTGTAACCCGTCCAAATAGTACTCGGCGTTTTTCAACATAGTCTCCTTGTAACTCTACACACTTCTCCCAGCGATGCTCCCATCTGTGTAACCCGTCCAAAAAGTACTCGGCGTTTTTCAACATAGTCTCCTTGTAACTCTACACACTTCTCCCAGCGATGCTATATATCTCTATAACCCGTCCAAATAGTACTCGGCGTTTTTCAACATAGTGTCCTTGTAACTCTACACACTTCTCTCAGCGATGCTCCCATCTGTGTAACCCGTCCAAATAGTACTCGGCGTTTTTCAACATAGTCTCCTTGTAACTCTACACACTTCTCCCAGCGATGCTATATATCTCTATAACCCGTCCAAATAGTACTCGGCGTTTTTCAACATAGTCTCCTTGTAACTCCACACACTTCTCCCAGTGATGCTCCCATCTCTGTAACCCGTCCAAATAGTACTCGGCGTTTTTCAACATAGTCTCCTTGTAACTCTACACACTTCTCTCAGCGATGCTCCCATCTGTGTAACCCGTCCAAATAGTACTCGGCGTTTTTCAACATAGTCTCCCTGTAACTCTACACACTTCTCTCAGCGATGTTCCCAACTCTGTAACCCGTCCAAATAGTACTCGTCGTTTTTCAACATAGTCTCCTTGCGACTCTACTTACTTCTCCCAGCGATGTCCATATCTCTGTAACCCATCCAAATAGAACTTCGCGTTTTTCAACATAGTCTCCTTGTAACTCTACATACTTCTCCCAGCAATGCTCCAATCTCTATAACTCGTCCAAATAGTACTTTGCGTTTTTCAACATAGTCTCTTTCTAACTCTACACACTTTTCCCAGCGATGCTCACATCTCGGTAACCCGTCCAAATGGTTCTCGCGTTTTTCTATGCAAAATAATTGTTCACAAAGGTGTCTGCTTCTTCATTTGACGAGAATCTCTGTCCTCCGAGCGCAATTTTCTGATGAGGGAACAAAAGGAAGTCGCTTGGGGCTAGATCTGGTGAGTAAGGCCGATGGTCAAGCAGTACAGACCGTAATTCGTGGATTATCGTCATCGCGACCGCTGAGGTGTAAGACGGTGCTTTGTTTCGGTTGAACTGGTTTTTCTTTTTCAGCAAACGTAGCCGTTGTCCACTACTTCTGCCTTTAGCTTCTCAAGTAATGATGTGTAATATGCTTTTGTTATTTATGTTTTTCATTTTTGAAGATAATCAATTAAAATTACTCCATCACTATAAAATAAACCACCATTACTTTCCCAGCCAAAAAAAAAAAAAAAAAAAAAAAAAAAACAGTTTTTGCTTTCTTCACAGTAGTCTTATATAGGCTATGGTCTTTGATAGACAGTCAACATGAGCAAATTTAATGCCACGGCCAGGAAATCCGTGATTCAAATCCCGGTCGTGGTATTCAATTCTTCATGTTGACCCTATCAGTTTTGCTTTTTTGGAGCCCTTTGCAGTCCTCTGTTTGGACTGTATTTTTGTTTCGGGCGTATAATGGCGTACCCCAGTTTCATCCTCAGTAATTAACCGGCACCAAAACTTGGATTTATTGCACCTAAACTGCGCCAACAGAGCGATGGAAATGTTAATTGAAACATGTTTTTGGTCTAACGTGCGCAAACGCGGCACCCAACTCGCAGACAGCTTTCTCATATAAAAAATGTTAATTTAATACGTAACAAACAGGTTCTTTTGACCTCTTCATAGTCTCTGCTATCTCTCTCGCTTTAATTCGGCCATCGCCTAGCACCATTTGGTGAACTTTGGTGATGTTTTCTTCGGGATTAGCCGTTTTTTGATGTCCCAAACGTTCATTGTCTCCCAAGCTCTTACTGCACGTTTAAATTCAGCTGCACAAAATTTCACTGTGGTAAATGTTGGTGCAGTGTCCCCATACACAGAATCCAACTCATCTATGATTTTCTTAGGCGTATTGCCTTACATAAGCAAATATTTAATGACAGCTCGATACTGGATTTTGTCCATTTTGATAAAAATACGTCAACTCACTCAAATGTCTATTACTTAACAACTGGCCGTCCAAAATGGCTTACATTTTGGTAAAGTCAACAGTTGAACAACGAAATTCACTAGATTTTATTTACGGGTGCTTTCATCTTATGTTGAGGTCGAAACTTTTCATGCCACCCTCGTGTTGTGTTGGAACGACGTTTGTGGACGATGAAGTTAACTACCAGAGAAGTTAAGTGTGTAGTATGATTGTTTCTTCAATCTAAGTGAAAAAGAGGTATGTACAGGGGGCACTCTTATTATAAGGCAAAGTAATTTCTGATAAAAAACTACTTTATTGTGTTTTAAAATATTCTACACTTGGAGAAAGCAAGTGGATGAAGAAACACGAGTAAATAGAAATAAAAACATAAGTGTGATAGTCTATGCTACTGATATAGCAATAATACAAGCAAATGAAGAAAGCCTTCAACGTTCCATGTACAAAATGCACTTACTGGGAAAATAATGCAGATATCCACAAAGAAAACGATAATAATGGTACTTTGAGGAAACTATCTTGTAAGATAAACAATAAGTACTGTAAATAAATGACTGAAACAGCTCTCGAATTTCAGCTATTTGGGCTGTGATGTAAGCTTTGGCTTACATAAAGACAGAAAATAAAATTAACAAATTTCAGCAGATATGTGGATCTATAGCAAGGACACTGAAAAACAAAGTAAGGAAAGAAATGAAATTAAAATTTTATAAAAAGATGGCGCTTCCAGTGCTCCTGTATGTAAGTGTATCCTGAATATTGTTGCAAATCAGGATTGTAAGGGGGGGGTGAAGGACTGACAAACCTAATCAACAACTGGAGGCGTAGCTACTGAAAGGATAAGTGTGGAGCTAAACAGATCAAAGGTTAGGGACATGATTAGGGTTAAATTAAAGTAATGAATTCTCCATAACACTGACAAAATATTTTAAGGATTTGGAAAGTCAAACCAAGCAAAGCTCTCCTTTATCTTGAAGAGATAAAGGATGCAATCAACACAGACATTGAATCAATTAATACATAACAAATAAATACTGCCTTTTACGTAGATTAGCGTAGAGTTCCGAACAAGAGGTGTCTGGTTCACGTTGATGAGTTGAGCTTTGTAGAAGTATTAACAAGTTATGTGATGAGACTAGAGCAGCCGCATCCAACCTTCCAGCTAACCAACTGACTAACAGATGACTGACTAACCCTCCCTTACTGGCTGTATTCGTTTTAAATAGAACTTACTTACAAAATGTCTGCTATCATACGACTCAGCGGTTCTTCACAGAGGATTTACATCCTATGGTGCAATCTTGTGCAACCCAAGAATGACTCTTCTTAATTTTTCTGCCGATTTAACGGAGCATATGAGCTGGCAGGTCAATACCACTACTTACTCTGATCACTGAGTCATCCAACCTGTCTCAACTTGTTACTTCCTGCTAAAGCCTGGAGCTTACCACGAAATGAAATGTGAACCTCTAATAATTAAAATATTTCCCAAATATTGTTCAGGCCTTATACGCAACAATAAGATAAGATAAGATGCTTTATTGTCACATACGCTTACAAATAGTGAATAAAACTCTGTAAACTGGTGACTCGTCAACCGTAGAAAACTCAGAATAACAATAATTACACAAAATAACAATAACACTAATAATATAAATAGTAATAGTTCTAATAATTATAATAATATAATACTAATATATGGAAACATAGAGTCAGCCTGAAAAATTCAATGCCATAGCCCGGGCCTTAAAGTACTTAACAATATAGTAAGTCGCCATTAAGGTAGTTGTCTCATGTGTTTAAGAGAACTCCTAAGTGATTTACCGGGAAAATACGAGTCAGTTGGAGAACTTAATGTCATATCGGCACGTTGGCCATAGTAGCACAATGGTAGTGCAGCTGGACGGAATCCAGAGGATCCGTGGTACAAATCCCGGCTATGACATTGAATTTTTCAGTCTGACTGTACGTTTCCACAATTTAGCCTACACACGGCCAGTGTGAAAGAACAATTAATTTCCAATAATTACTAATAATATAAATACAAGTATATACAAGTACTGTTATAATTGTGACATGCCCTTGGAATAATATTGTCAGAATCTTAGAATTACAGAATGACAAAAAATTTTAATATAATTCAATTTTATCATTAATATATTCAGTAATCGAGTAATACGCTTTGTCCATTAGTAGCTTAATTAAAGCATTTGAGGTTCTTCATTTCATGGATTGTTACAGATAATTTATTATGTTTTTATTCCTGCATATTGTGTTTTTTTTCATACAGTGCTAATCTGTGCATGGGTGGTTTTATATTATTTTTATTTCTCGTTCAATGATTATGTTGCATTTGTGAATTATAAATTGTATCAACATTTGAGTAGATGTATTTATTTATTTCATACACGTATTGAAATGGTGAAGTTAATATTGTCACTCGAACGTCGGAGCTCCCTGTGGGGCTGGCCGGCGGTGGGGTCGGGCGTGTGGCGTTCTGGCCGCGCATACCCATTTGTCTCCTGTCACTAACTGAAGGGATGATTAGGAGAGGGATCGCGGGCCACTGTGCCGTCTCTTTCCCCTCCCCCGGGTTCTCGAACGTGCGGGGTGTTTCGTCTAATCCGGAACCTTCTAGATTGGCCAGTTGGTGCTATATAAGCAACGCGTCGGCTGGAGGAAAGTTCAGTTCAGTTCTTGGCGAGCAGCGTAGGAGTGCCGTGCTAGTGTACAGACGAGAAGACTGCGTACGTGCGCCGGAGGAGTGTACGTAATTGCGAGTGCAAGTGGAACTGTAACGGACGAACTGGTGAATTGTAATTGTGTGCATTACCTAATTCTGTGTAATCGGCAAGTGTTTAACTGCAATTCGGTGGAAATAAAGAACATTTTTGAGTGGTGGAATCAGACCTTTAATTTCGCGAACCCACAAAGTCACAATATCTTCAGGCTTTTATACAGGTTTCTGCTTGAAAATTTGATTAGTTCTGATTGAGTCATTATACGATTTTACTTTTAAGGATCGTTTCCCATCCCGTAGAATCCCCACATAGTATTATTCCATATGTCATCAAAGAGTGGAAGTAACTGAAGTAAAATTTTTCTTGTTTCAAGGTTTGTTAATTTAGTTATGCAGCTCATATTGAAGGATGCACTGTTTAATCTTTTGGAAAAATATAGGATATGATCAGCCCATTTTAATTGTTGATTTAAAAAATACCCATTTTTTTATTTTCTGTATGATTTACAGCATCCTTTGTGATAAACCTCTCAAAATTCTTTCCTTGTGTGCTGAACTGCATAATTGATGTTTTGGAGGTGTAAAGTTTGAGACCATTACTCGTGAACCACTTCTGTAAATGAGTTATAGTTTCACTTAAATTGCATTTTAACTCATCTATGTTTTGTCCATTGAGTAAAATGGAGGTGTCGTCAGCATACATAATTGTATTAACTTATATGAAGTTAGGTAAATCGTTTGTGTAAATTATTGTAACGGGAGCGCTGGAACACCCAGTGAACCAGCTGGGAACGGAAGGCAGGGGGAGGACCGCGTTAGCCACACCTCCCCCTCGTTTGTCTTGTAGCGGTGACAGGCAGTGGTTGGGAGGAAAAACATCAGTGGGCCGTCTGTTTCTGTCCACCTGGTTCCAGAAATTACGTAATCTGGAACATTCTCCTGGTCACTAGAAACCGGCGATATTCCTATATAAAGAAGGTTACAGACAGACGAAGTTGAGTTGTTGGTCAATCAGTTGGTTAGTGTGTGTGAGTGAGGACAGTTCTTGGTGTAAGAAGGCAATGTTAGTCAGTGACATGTTAATGTACGAGAAGATTGTGCAACGGAAGACTGTACGTAACTGTGAAGGTGTACCGGAGTTTATGTAATCGCGAGTACAAGTGAAGTTGTAACGGACGAACTGGTAAATTGTAATTGTGTGCAGCAAGTAATTTTGTGTAATTGGCAAGTGTTAAACTGTAAGTCGGTGGAAATAAAGAACACTGTTGAGTGGTGTAATTGGACTTTTTATTTCACGAACCCACAAAGTCACATTATATACAGTAGGGAGTCCAAGACACATCCTTGTGGGAAGGAAACACATAACTGTAAGATACATGCAGCAAAAATGAGGTTCTTAAGATGAGATTAAATAAGAAATGAAACTATTCAAGAGGAACTAGGTATATAAAAATTACAAGACAAAATAGAAGAAAATATACGAACCGGAAGGAACATATGACTAGAAGGGACGAAGAAAGAGTACCGGTTTTAATAAGAAGATACAATCCTCGTGGAAGAGAGATGTAGGACGCCCCACAAAAAGATGGGAATCGTTGATGGAATGCGAAGACGGAACAGGCAGAAATGCATAATCCCTGAAGTGAAGAAGGAGAAAGAGAAGAAATAATGTTGTATTTTGTGATCAATACACTTTTGCATTCGTTTAAACCATTTGCCAATGCATTTACTTCAGTCTTCTTGAAACAACTCCAATACATGGCTTTTGAAGGCAACAACAGCTTCTTCTGTCGACGAAAAACGTTGTCCACGCAATTTATTCTTGATGTTCGGGACCAAAATACATTGGGGTTATTTGCTTCATCAGGACTGTATGGCGCATGACCCATCAATTCTGTTTTTTGAGCCTTCAAGTACTCTGTTGTTAGACGAGATGTGTGGGCACTCGCATTGTCTTGATGAAGGACGATCTTGTTGGTTTTCTTACTTCTCCGAAGGCATCTGGCAAACAAATGCCTGTTTACCATTCCACACTGACCGTTTTACGTTCCTGTAAAGGCACTCTTGCTACATGGCTAGTTCTGTTGAAAAAGTAGGCGACCATTTGCTTCGAAGTGCTTAGAGTGCCAACAACCATCTGTTCCGGCTCATACGCACAGATCACCTGTTACAATCTTATATACCTCTTTTGAGACACCACCATTGTATTTCTTGAGCACTTTTATACACCAATCGACACGAACATTATATATTCATGCAATATATTATATATGTTGATAAAACTAATTCCTGATCTCTGTTTCTTAACACCTTGCCCCACTGACATGTATCACTCCGCGTGCAACTACCTCCCCCCTCACCCTAATTAGCTAATGTTTTCGCGACCTAGGCCATAGGCGGTGCCTTCCGGTCACATTTATACCTGCAGTAAACGTCATAATAATTTCCAGGAAGGTAGATAAAATCAGACAAACAAGAATATGAAGGCATGCAAAAATAATAAAGTTTATAATGAATCTGAGCATTGTGGGATCATTTAATTTGGATTGACCTCATTTCATGTGAACTTATTGCACATAATGCTGCTTTAAAATCAGAAAGTATGACAGCATTTATGAATTTATCTATTCTGTATAGAAGGTGTAGGTTCTTTCTGGAGTTTTCCCATATCCTGAAAGATGAATGCCAGCTAACTCTAAGCTATATGAACTCTGGACTAATTTGCGCATCATTTCACACATTTCAGCGCCGTGGTTCAGTGGTTAAACCGCTTGGCTCTCACCAAGGCGGCCTGTATTCGATCCCAGGTGACCGCAAAGTGAGATTTGTGGTGGACAACATGGCGCTGGGGCGGATTTTCTCCGGGACCTCCGGTTTCCCCCACCATCTCATTCCACCGGTGCTCCATCTTCATCTCATGTATCATCAGTGTCACCGCTTGCGATGCCGTATGTAGTAAAAGCGGGCGTTAAACACTACACATTTCATTTGAGCAAGTTGAAACTGAATGAATGAGCAATGAAGTTGAAACAAGTTTATATTGAAAGGCCTTCGGCCTTATCCACTGGGATGTTTTAAACCAGCACACATACCTTGCAAAAATGCTTGTCTTTCAGTCTTAAAAGTTGTGTCACGCCATACCTGTCTGTCCTTCAATCACCCAAGTCTCGTCTAGGTAGTATATTTTGCGACATGTATCTCGGTACGATCTCATTGTCCTTAAATAACGTCTTCGCCACACAGCAATATCGCCCCTGGAGTGGTAAGTTTTCCTGTTGTCTCAATTTCATGTCGTGATGTTCCTAGGGATCTAACACACCTGTAAGTTCAGAGCACAGCTGTTCGACTTCTCTCACTGACGAAGACGGATTCTTCTCTGTGAGTGCATTAAACACATGCACCACAATTCTTTTTAGCCGCTTTGTAAAGGTTTTCCCTTGGGATGCTTCAGCGAAAAGCTGGCGATAGACTCTGCCATTATACCAATAATAGGTACACGAGCAATAAACGCTCAATAAAATAATTTAGCTCTCGCACTCGGCACAACACACCTTCGAATGGCGATATATGACTAATCCAGTTCAAAACAAGGTCAGTGATAAAAGTCATATAAACAAATATGTCATTACTACTGCTAAATCACGTGTTATCGTGTCATGTGAAACATGTGCTTGAGAGCAAAAGAACCTCCTCTTTACTCCGTTTAAAATTTACATGCATGTTACTGTCAGCAAACGTGAGTTCGCAAATATGGTACGTTTAAGCGATCCTTTAATACCTGAAGAGTTTATGGCTATGTGATGACCCAGAAATTTCAATCTCTTTGCATAAAAATATATTATGTTCCACTCAAAAAAGTCTGTATACTCTTTTAAAAGCTATTCGTATACACGCTTGTTCCTTTACTTCAATTTATTTATATAAAACTGTCCATGCTATCCGCTTTAAGCCACTGTCAAATCGATTATAACGTATGTGATGACTTCAACATTCCAATCTGGACGCATAATCAGGAGGGGGAAAATAGAAAATTGTCCTCTCATTTGACTATATATAACAGGGCTGTTCACTAAAGAATGATCATAATCTTTCTATGGTCGTAATTTATCGCACTAAAATTCAATCTTATTATATTCTGCTAGATTAATGTGAAACAACCACCCCGTAGTAGCTTCATTGTTGGTACTCCTGGTTCCCGCCTGTGAGAACCAGGTAAGTTGAGACACGTTCAGTATCGCCTACCGCTGCAACGGAGGTAACATGCAGTTAAAGTTGATGTTAGAGAAAGATCCGGTGTTTCTTTCAAACGTAATCACTGCTGATGAAACTTGGCTACATCAGTTTCATCCTGAGACCAAACAACAAAGCTCAGTGTGTAAATTTCCTTCATCACCAACCCCCCCCCCCCCCCAAAAGGCAAAATTTGTTGCTTCTGCTGGGAAAGTTATGGTCATCCTATTCTTTGATATTCATGGAATGGTTTATCAGCATGTTGTACCTGCACACACATCAGTAACTGGACAATACTACAGGGATGTCCTGAAAACATTGCAAGTGCATATCAGACACAAGCCACCACATTTCCATGAAGTAGGCTGGGTGCTGACCACGATAATGCGCGGCCACATATTGTCAATGTTGTTGCTGAATGTCTTGCAAAAATCAACGTGAAGTGCATCCCTCACCCTCCCTATAGCCCGGGTTTAGCCCCATGTGATTTTTTCTATTCCCTAATTTAAAGAAACGCCTTCCTGGGAGACATTACCCATCATCAGAAATAGTGGTGAAGGCTCTGCTAGATCACCAGGCGGCCCCACTGATGTTATTCGGTAGTCTTCCCTGAGGGGCTGACACACGTAAGTGGCGTATCCACTTCCACCCGTCTTGACATTGTTGACGATCAGGGAGGGGTGGCTTTTTAGACTTAAGGTATTGCCCCAAGGAAGGAACCCCGGAGTTTTCCGTCACTCCCGAGTAACAGATGTGATGTGTAGTGTTTAACGCCCGCTTTTACTACATACGGCACCGCAGGCGATGACATTGATGATACATGACATGAAGATGGAGCACCGGTGGAATTAGATGGCGGGGGAAATCGGAGATCCCGGAGAAAACCCGCCCCAGCACCGTGTTGTCCACCACAAATCTCACTTTGCGGTCACCTGGGATCAAACCCCGGCCGCCTAGGTGAGAGCCAAGCGATCCTACCACTGAGCCACGGTGCAGCCGATCCGGGTAACAGAGGCCGGAGTCTTCAGAACTTCGGGTATACCTCACTGAACTTTTAAACTTTTTGTCCATTAGCACCCGCAGATATTTCACTGGCTCACTGCTTGGTAACCATGAGAGCTGTTCTCCGAGCAACTGTAGCGTTCTGATAACATTCCAATTCCAACTGATTATTAAACTGAACTACCTATATTATGATTTTTAAAAACATTTATTAAATTATTTTACAAAAGCTTCACTTAATGAAGTTATTC
Organism: Mantis religiosa; assembly: GCA_030765055.1. Classification (NCBI taxonomy): domain Eukaryota; kingdom Metazoa; phylum Arthropoda; class Insecta; order Mantodea; family Mantidae; genus Mantis; species Mantis religiosa. The sequence goes on along the minus strand of CM060956.1, from coordinate 134,755,963 downwards.
TCATGCCATCAAGAAGTTCAAGAAGTCCCGAGTTCGAATCTCGGTCAGGGTGAGTTTCCTAGATAAGGTTTTTCCGGGGTTTTCCCTTATCCTTAAATACGAATGTCGGGTAACTCTAAGCTCTATGGACCTTGGGCTCATTTGGGCATCAGTTCAGCCATTTCACTCATAGTACGATATGACTTGACGTTGGGGGACGTGAATTAAAAAAAAAAAGAAAAACAAAACCATACCTGGGCCCTCCCCAAACTTTATTACATGCAAATTTCATTGCAGTCTCTGTAACTGGAAAAGATTCATAACTTCTTAGAGATCAAAGTCATTTGAATTGCTTGAGTTAGCTTTATAGTCAAGTTTTATGATAAAGGAAAGCCCATAAATGGGATACTTCGTTCACTGCCTCCTACACACATACGTATTGCAACTATCATCCCTCAAGTGCACATGATGACGTAAAAGAACCGTCGAATAAGGCTGCAGGCAGACAGAGGAGGTTTTCATCGCGGCTCCAGGACCGCAGTAGTCACCAACACTCCAGTTTGATGTCGAAAAGCGTGCGTGACAGAGACCACAACGCCGCCCAGCGCCGAGGATATCTAGCACCACCTCCGAACTCCAGAAATCAAGTTCCACACGTTACCGCAAAGCCAGCTGAGCTCAAAGTGTAGTCAGATAAATAACAATGGATTTGGTAATTATATAAACAATGGTATATGATAAAATGGTGCATAGAGGGTTAGGGGAGCACATCCACAGGAAAGTCCCTCCTCTTCCCTCGATATTTAGAGGCAGAGCTCCTAACGGAAGTAAAAGACAAAGCAGGAGACGTCACTGCGAGCCTGCTGTGTTTACGGATGTCTCATCACATCCTTTGTGAAGGCATCCCGTTTGAAAGCCGAGGAACAAAGACAATGTGCGGCAGAAAACTTTAATTACAGATTGTTCTTCACAACGAAAAGTAAATTTAAAGCGTGCGGTTTAGAAATGAATGTGTGCCTATCCACAAAGCACCAACCAAAGTAAAAGTGTTGTTATTAAAATTTAGACGCAGTAGCACACGTTTAAATTATCGCTAAAACAGTTTTATGGTCTTTTGGATTCGCTGAGACAATGGCTGTGTGACCTGGTGAGTGAAAACGATCCTGTCCTATTAAAGTTGGGCCGGAAAGAAGAGAGTCTGAATTGCAAAATGCTCTACGCAGATAGTCAACCGTTTGTTTTTCCTTTTACCTGAAAAGTAAACAAACAAGTGACGTGTGACAGTACTGGTCATTCGGATTTTGGATGAAATGTCTTATGAGGCGTAATCAAGTGCATAGTTTTGAGGCATGGTTTGTCTAGGATAGCATAAATAGGGTTACTGACCTTATAGAATACGAGTTAAGCATCTAACGACAATGTCGACACTGTGAGAAACGGCTCACCAAGACGGCTCACGACTATAATCGGTTTAGTAGGTTCATGCCCGATTTCACCAACAAATTAGTACAAAAGGGAATCGAGAAGATATTGACACATTGCTTCACTCACACTGTTTATTCACAGGACATGTTTCAAGAGCTCTTGCTCTTATCATCAGCTGATACTCGACTAGTGCAAGTTGTAGTGGTTTCCTCTTTCTCCGTTTTGTCAATAGATGGCGTGATGTACTTGTCAAAGGTGTCCGGTGGTGGAGTTTCAAAATTCATGACTCTATGACGATTTTTGTTGATGAAGATTTTTTCCCATACGGAAAGGTCTATGTGGTGATTAACATATTTTATTAGAGAAGTTTCCAAGTTGATGTCATGTCTAGTATTCAAAAAATGAAAAGCCACTGCTGATTTTTCTGTTTCACCATTTTTAATGTTTCTTAGATGTTCTTTAGTTCTGATGTTAATATTTCTTTTTGTTTTTCCTATATAAATTTTAGGGCAAGTTTCAAATTTATATAGGAAAAACAAAAAGAAATATTAACATCAGAACTAAAGAACATCTAAGAAACATTAAAAATGGTGAAACAGAAAAATCAGCAGTGGCTTTTCATTTTTTGAATACTAGACATGACATCAACTTGGAAATATCTCTAATAAAATATCTTAATCACCCCATAGACTTTTCCGTATGGGAAAAAATCTTCATCAACAAAAATCGTCATAGAGTCATGAATTTTGAAACTCCACCACCGGACATCTTTGACAAGTACATCACGCCATCTATTGACAAAACGGAGAAAGAGGAAACCACTACAACTTGCACTAGTCGAGTATCAGCTGATGATAAGAGCTAGAACTCTTGAAACATGTCCTGTGAATAAACAGTGTGAGTGAAGCAATGTGTCAATATCTTCTCGATTCACTTTTGTACTAATTTGTGCTTCACTGTCCCTACGCTTCTTCCAAGTTTATACTTTCACCAACAAATGTTAAGGCTTAACACGAGTTTAGCAATAGTTAAAACAACAATTGCATTTCACCAACAAGTGTTAGCCTAACATTGGTGTTAAATCTCATGTTAAACTAACAAGCCGAATTTCTAATGTTAAGTCATTACCAATTGTAAATAGTCAAGATGGCGAGCATAAACTCAGCTGTTGATGTAGATTTGCTATATTTAAGACCGTCTAAATGGCATTCATAATAGAGTACGGCCTATGAGGAGAAATGATTTTTAGGAACTATCCGAAGAAAATTGTTTTACGGAGGTATAGACTGTCGAAACATGTTGCTATGAAGGTTACTGCGGAAGTGCAGGAGAGGTTAGAACATGCATCGAAAGGAATATGCCCATCTCGCCTTAGCTTCAGGTATTAATAACTTTGCGATTTTATAATTCACTGAATTGTGTGGATAATTCATTGTTCACCTGCCGTCTTGAAACGTTTAAAGCACTTGTTCTTCGCACCTCGTTTTAAAGTTACGTAATACTGACAAGTTGTTTGGTGCTTGTAGTAGTGACCCCTGCATTTGAAATAAATTCGTTTCCAATATTTTCCCCGCGACATCTTTCTCATTTGCATTCACTGCATCCTTATTTAGCACTATATCCTTAAACTTCGTCACCATTTCAATTAACAATTCTTTCTCCGTCGATGAGAAATTTGCCTCACGGCTTTATTTATGATTTTGTTCATCCGCCATTTCTGCAGACGAAAATGAAAACAAAAGCGCATCGGAGTACGTTCAGAAAATCATCCATAGCCTTCTATAACTGTGATATTTACAAGTTTCTTGGCGTCAACACTGGTTTGTTAACATTTTAAGAAAACAGGTTGGTGAAATGCAAGAAATTTAACATTAGTTTTAGCGCTGTGACAATTGTTACGTTACATTTGTTATCGTCGATTTTAACATCTGTTGGTGAAATCGGGCATTTGTCTAGCTGTGCCTAGAAGGTTCCCTTAGAGGAGAGGATCTGTCCACTTCAGCTGCTGTGGTGCGGGTGCTGCGGAGCCTTAGCACTCGTGGTACCTCTGACGTACCTCGTGCCGAACTGCCGAGCCCCTCCCGTCGGGGCGTTGTACGGATTGGGTTGGACTCGAGGGGGGAGTGTGTTCCCGACACCCACGGGTAATTGGGTACCTCCGGCCAGGCTACGGCCGCCCGGAAGGGGTAGAGGGTTGCCTAAGAAGACCCGGGTACTAGCCTGCAGAGCTAATAGAAGGTGTGCTAGATCACCAGACGACCCTACCAAGGTTTTTCGGTATTCTTCGCTGCGGGGTTGACGCGCGTAAGTGGCGCTTCCATCCTTCCATCCAGTCTTGACTTTGTTGTCGATGGGAGGGCTTTTTAAGAAATCAGGTATTGCCCTATAGAAAGACACCGGAGTTATCCATCACTTCTGGGTTGAAAAGGCCAGGGTCTTCGGTCATTTGGGTAGAGCTCTCCACTTAACTGTGCCTAGAAGGTAACGGGAACAAGAGGAAGGGTAAATTCACACCTATAGTGCCTTCCATCTCACTTCTGTACTAAAGCCTTCGTTAGACTTAGCCACACAGTTCGATTCTCCGGGTAGATAAGCAAAAGCTTCCGTAGTTTCCCCTCTATCATTAATGTTCTGTCCATCGTTTTATAACATCTCTTCAATGATATAGAATAGGTGACGATATGTTGTGACTGGCTGGAAGAAATGAGCTTTGTAAAGGTTTCTCCCTGCGTTAGTTGGACTACTGTCGGACCCCCTTTCTGAGGGCATCTCTTTAGGCCAGCAAAGACCACCTCAACGTATGCATTTTATCTGGAACAGTTAGAGACCCCGACCCGATCTGTTCGCCTTTCAAGTCCTCTCTTCATTTCTCCCTTATATGGTTCACAATACTAAGATGATAAATAGGGCTAGGAATTTAGGGAAAAATCCTTTTCTTTTTTCATAGTTTCTTAAGTTGAGGCTCAACATGATACATGTTAATTATGTGTCAGTGTAGGCCATAAAATGGTGGATTTTATTTTTCATTTTATATCTTTCAGTTACTTTTTATTTCAAGGTCCTTGTCCTTTTTCCCTTTTAGATATTTTTATTTAAGATCATTTTTAGGCATAAAACATGTCACAAGAAGACAAGCAATCCATGGGTTCCACCATAAAACATGTAACAAGAGATACCACCACCCAAGTGAAGATTGTGGGGACAGAAGTGTGAGAATTATCAATAACTTGTACAAAAAGGACAAAATTCGTTACAGACTGCAGCAAATATTCAATTGTTATTTTACCACTGTTTACATCAACACTCTCAGCTGTTCTCTGCTTAGAACTAACTCTCGGCGAGTCGGCACTTCTTTAAATATCTCATTCCTAAATTCAAGATATTTCCGGAACATTAAAGAAAGACAACATTGCTCTGTCAATCGAGATATCACCAGAACCTTCCAAACACTGGCACCCTATCTCGACCGGCAAGTCCATTCTTTGTTTGCCAGCTATTTGTTTACACTAGCCGCGCTATCGTTAAATGCTTATGCAGGTTCTTTAATAGCCACCGTCTGTTTCCTATTTGTGCCGAAACTTTTATGCCCTTTACCGCGACAAAGTTTTCGTTCTGTGTCGTTTTGAAACAGACTGTATATTTAATTTTCCTTTATTTGGTATAGACAAATTGATATCAAAATTGGTAAAAATGGATGCTATATGTCGGTTTCATATTATTGTTTCTCTAAAATAATTATGTGAATATTCAACATTATGTCTTGAAAAAAATATTATGATATTGATATTTCGATCTGTATATTTCAAACAAAGTTTTACTGTTGGCACAATAGTATTATGGGGTAAGGCAGCTGAATGATATGCTGGTTAAAATTTAGACATTAGTAAATGATTCTTAAACTCAGAATTTGCAATTGATTTTTCCGTACAAATCGATTCATATCTCTATACAGTGAAACAAGCTATAAGGTTCCTCCAGTAGAGTCAAAATGTTAACAGCAAGCTCTCATTTTCACCTGTAGCAAGCGTAAAGAACATAAAATATATGTATTTCTGTTATCGAGAAGGCCTGAAGCAAAGGCAATATAAAAACATGTCTCTGTGTGTGTGTGCCCCACGACACGTGTAGAAACTTGAATTGCCTTTCTGAACAACCTCTTCTCACCCCTTCCGATACCTTCTCGGCTTCTTATCAACACAATTTGGAGCGGACATCTGCTACCAACCCACGCGGGCCAAACTTCCCCGTCGCATGCAGCAACGCCATCTTCGGTTTGTTTGCTCCGCAATGGGCCATCCATCATCACAGATGCAAAAGCCAACTCTCGCTTTAAAAGCTTTTCGCTTTTGCCCTTTTGGCATCGAGCTGCGTGAGGGAAAGTGTTTCGCGACCCCAGAGACCTCTGTGGAGTGAATTACAAAATATGCCTAAAACGTACTTGCCCTGCATCTTAAAACAGGCGGAGAGCTTTCCATTGTTTGCACGGGGTCTAGGATCTCTAACTTCCTGAATTACGCTGAAAACATTTTTAACTACCACATTAAATAACAAAATTCTAATCTGCAGCCAGTACTACTCTAATCTCTGTTTCATATAACCTTGCCCCGCTGACATGTATCACTCCGCGTGCAACTACCTTCCCCCTCATCCTAATTGGCTAATTCTTCCGCGCCATAGGCTATAGGCGGTACCTTCCCGTCACATTTAGAACTGCAGTAAACGTCTTTATAATTTCCAGAAAGATAGATAAAACCATACAAATATGAATATAAAGACCTGCAATATTACTGAAGTTTATAATAAAACTGAGCAAGTTGAAACTGAATGAATGAGCAATGAAACTGAAACAAGTTTATAATGAAAGGCTTTCGACCTTTTCCACTGGGATTTTTTAAAACCAAAACACATACCTTACAAAAATGCCTAACTTTCAGTCTTAAAAGTCGTGTCATACCATACTTTTCGTGTGTCCTTCATTCAACCAAGTCTCGTCAAGGCAGTGTCTTTTGCGATTTGTATCCCGGTACAGTCTGATTGTCCTTAAATAACGTCTTCGCCACACAGCATTATCGCCCCTGGAGTGGTAAGTTTTCATGTTGTCTCAATTTAATGTCGCGATATTCCTACGCATTTAACACACCTGTAAGTTCAGAGCACAGCTGTTCGACTTCTTGCACCGACAAAGACAGATTCTTCTCTGTGAGTGCATTAAACACAAGCAACAAAATTCTTTTTTTTTTTCGCCATTTTACATATAATAAGTATACACGCAATAAACGATCAATAAAATAATTTAGCTCTCGCAGTCGGCACAACACACCTTCGAATGGCGATATATGACTAATCCAGTTCAAAACAAGGTCAGTGATAAAAGTCATATAAACAATGTCATCACTACCGCTAAATCACGTGCTATCGTGGTATGTGCTTGAGAGCAAAGGAACCTCCTCTTTACTTCGTTTAAGATAAATCAACTCTGTTGCGTAATATATTTAATTCAAACAGTTACGAAAATATAAATTTAACAATTCTCTTCCAACATATAAAGATATATCACCATGTTAAATAACGAACCAATTTTTACCGCAAAACAGTCTATACTACAACAGCAGCCAATGAGAGATAAGGTCATGTGACCGTTAAGAGATACGGGGCAAGCTTATGTGACAAAGATTAGTAGCTCAATTTTGGAACCCACCAAACAATTATTTTGATAAAAGTGTATTGGAATGTATAACTGATGGATACCATCATTTCTGAATACTGATTTATTCGCAGCCATACTCCATATTTGATACCCACTTTACAAAACGATTTAAGCCTCTTTACACGTCATAGCTTTGTCACTGAATTATATTCTTATCATCATTTTTCTGCTAATAAACGCATATAGCCAATTCTTTTAATGTTTATTAGCTGACCTGGCGAACCTCGTATCGTCAATAGAAGTTGACTGCACTTACCTATACAGGGTGTTTCAAAACGACGACGAAAGAACTTATAGAAGTATTTATTATTTATTTCCTTTGTTTTTACGTCCTCCAACGTTAAGTCAACTCGGACGATGAATGAAATGGATGAAATTATGCTCAAATGAGCTCACGGTCAGCTGAGCTTGGAGTTACCCAACATTCGTCTTTTAGAGTAACGAAAACCCTGGAGAAACTGTTATCCAGGTAACCCACCCTGACCGAGATTCGAACTCGGGACCTCTTGAGCGTGAATCAGACACGCTACTATCTACACTACTGAGGAGATCTTATAGAAGTTATTGCTCAGCTTCTGTGTGACATGGTGTCACAGATTGTAGTAATTTACTCTGTTGACTCAAGCAGTAGATAACGTCACTCCTTCCCCTCCTTTATTACTAGATGAATAATCTTTAAGAGAGAGACTCTCTCTCTCTCTCTCTCTCTCTCTCTCTCTCTCTCTCTCTCTCTCTCTCTCTTTGTAATTGCGAGCTGATTGAACAACATGTATCTGTAGGCAGCTCCGCTTCTGGGCAGGTAAACGGCCATTATGGCCGCCTTTGTAAATATGTTTCTTGTACTAAATATTCTTATTAAGTGAAGTCAACGTTTAATTAGCTTTACCCTACATTTTTATCAATGAACCATTATAGAAAAGATCCCATTCTCTCGCTAAAGCATGTAGTTCTGCTCTGAGTGTTTGCTTCCGAGTGATCGACCTGAGCACGTGTTTCTTAAGTATTCACAAGTTAAGAACAGGTCGTCACATATTGGTGTTAGGCGCCGTGTATATTTTTTTTAAGAAAAAGGTTCATTTTGAAAATTCAAATTAAAAAAAAAATCTTTCGTGATATATAGAAATTGTGTATAAAAAATGTAAGACTACGTGGAGGTTCTGGCCTCTTTTTTGTTATTTTTCTTTATAAATTTTTCAAGCCCCTTAGTAATTCAGTATAACGTGCCAAAAGGCTTTAAAAGTGTTTTCTGTATTTTGATTAATATATAGTAACCTTTTCCTAACTTTCATTTAAGGAGTAATATTTTGTTGTGTAATGTTGGCTCACTCGTAATTACTAGCCACCACGTGTTATATCAGAAAATGTGTTGAGTGTTCGCTCTTGAATTCAAGTCATCTACTCAATATTAGGTTTTCTTGGGTTTAAAATAGGTACATAAGATTTTGGAATTGGTGTATTAATGACTATTTCAGTGTCATAGTATGGCAATTTATGGTGTATTTTACGTGATATTTGTATTAGGGTTCGTCTGTGAAGTAAGGTTAAAATTGCTACGATATTGAATGGTTACTTTTCTGAGAGCATTTTTGTAAGTTGGACGTAATATTCGATTTTTTGTAAATGATGTTTAGGATGACAACTTTTCAAAACTTCACTTAAGGTATATTTGTTAGCATGGTCACATCGCGGTAAATTTGTAGTGGACGCAATGCAGTTTATAAAAGTGTTTGTTTGGTTAAGTATTACATTTTTCTGGCGTTTTAAAGTGAGGGAAAAAGTAATTCTGGATAGTTCAATGGTTAAATTTTGGGTATTTGTTGATTGATAAATGTGAATAATTTCAGTAAGTGTGTCGAATAACAAAGATGAACGTTATATTATGAAGGTAAAGATTTTAATTATTTTTGTGTAAGTTTTATTAGTGTTCCTGTGGGATCTGCAGTGGATTTTCCATGAAAAGTTTATCATGTGGGTGTTGCAACAATGAAAGGTAGTGAAATTTTCCTGAAATGTGTTCTCAACGTATGGTGAATTAAAATTGATTTCCTGCTTCATTTTTAACAGGTTATATTTCCTGTTATAAGTTTTATTTTTTTCAGTATTTGTGTGTCGGGCTGTAAACAAAAGTGTTTCTCTTCCTTTCTTAAATTGAAACTATAAAATTTTAGAATAATCTTTCTCAGGAAAAGTTTTTTTTTTTTTTTTTTTTTTTTTGGTAAAGTTCTTTACCTTCTTCATTTTAAGGCATATTGGAAATAATTACAGATTGTAGTAATTTACTACAATCTGTGACAATATATCGAAAGATTTTACCGCCAACAGAGCCGCATAAAAATTTCTCTAGATTAAGTGTGGACTAGGCAGTGACAGGAACAACACTCTGCAGGCCTCAATGTCAACTGAACTGACGGACTCAGCGTGACTTTTGTACCTCGTTTATACCGTGACGGTCGCGGAGAGAAGGTTCTAATAGTAGAATGTTCTCTATATCTGGAGTTCCAACTGTTAAGATCGAATACCGTACCGTAACAATGTGGTTGCTACTTCTGGCTTCGTAATATCTGCTAGTAGTTTCCCTTGAATGCTGATATTGTTGTGCCTCTCGCCGGTAAACAGCAAAGACGGCGGTATGGCAGTATAGCTTCTCCAATGCAGGCATCCGCCGTCGCAGTGTCTACACCTCCTCTACTTCGCAGAGGAGAGGACTCCCCTTATTCCCCATCCTTCTGAAGCACGCCGATCTCCGAGTAGCACCGCCTAAACAACTTGTTTAAAGAATTGAAAAATGTGAAGAGAATTTCCTTAGCGACTCAATTATCAAAGCGTGTACAAATGCGCATCTGTTAAAACGTTGTTTTCTTTTACTAGACTGTAGAGCGTGGTGCAGGAATACCAACTAAAGCTTATCGAGCTAATTTTTCAAGCAACTCTTCTCCATTATTCGATAGCAATTGTTCAACGAAGCGTTGATGTGCGAAATAGGTTACTCGAAGAGAGAGGTCCTAGATTGCGTAGAAAAAACTCGAAGCAAGGGAATCTGTAATGTAGCTAGTGGAATAAAAGTGGCAGCATTGAAGGGTTCTGAACTGAGTTATTTAGGAAGATTTGTGAGTGAATTATAATCTTTAGGACAACGTTGACACGTGTTAAAGGATACAGCAAACTAATTTAGGTCCTCCAGTCATTAAGGTCATATTGGACGATGAATGGAATGTATAAAATGATGCTCAAATATGCCTGGGTCCATATGGCTTAAGAGTTACCAGACATTCATCCTTATGGATAAGGAAAAACCAGGAAAAAGCTTGTCCAGAGAACCCATCTTAACAAAGATTGAAACTGCATACCTGAGGCAGACAGGCTACCACCTAGGTACTGTGGCGGGCTATAAGTAGAAATGAGAAGCCCTGAGCCTGATTTAAGATGATACGCCCCAAAAGGAGTCTCGTAATAACCTTAGATCCAGAGCTTGGTAGTTAATAAATATTTTATCAAACAGTAATACACAATTAATTCTTCCTTCACAAAAACACTGCGTACTAAAACTGTAAAGATGGAATCAGAACGAAAAGCAAATTCAGAAGTGTTAAATGCATATTAATATCTCTATAGACCCTTCAAGAAAATAATTTTAAACCGGGCTAATCTTTTGTTCCACATGATCGTTCACATTGTATTGCATATCTCACAGTATAGCATTGTTGTACCGCTGCCGCAAGCCGGAGCAGGGCACGTGGAAAGGAGAGATAGATACGGAGGCTCCAGAGCGTTCGTACCATTGTTGTTGCCGAGAAATAACTCGAATCGCATTCTATAAACAATGGCTAGGAGGTTGACATACCCCGCCATGTGTTAGGATTTCATTACGGTGGGAATTCTGTACGTAGGCCATCAAATTAGGTCCATTGTTTCTATGCCCACAAGTGGTGCAACCCCCAGAAGGATTTGGTAAGGGAGAGAGTCGGTTGCCGAACCAAGGAGCCACGACAGTACAGAGGGCAGGGTCCCTACAGTTTACTTGGATACAGAGTTCCCCGACAGGCAAGGACAACGAACACGCTTGCCTACTGCAGAAGCAACGAGCCCAGCAGCCAAGCCCCAAGGCTCCCAGGCAGACGATCAGAGGCGCAAAGGTCCCTGGCTGGCGGTACCGAAATAGAGGTTCCACTCCATTAGTCCTGGACACGTACGACCAAGGACACGGGCTTCCTTCGACCAGGAAGTTACCGACCAGTACCAAAAGGGCGCCCGGCGCTTTCGTGGGGCTTTCCATAGGGCAAGACCTAGAGACTAACAAGCCGCCCCCCATCTGCTTCTGTGGACTCAAGACGGGATGGAAGTGGATACGCCACTTAGGCACGCCAACTCCAAAATGGGAAGGCTACCCATTTGACCTCCGTGGGACCGCCTGGTGACCTACCACACCTTCTACTAGCTCTAGTGGCTAGTACCCGGGAATATATGGCTTCCCTCAACCCCGTCCGGAGAAGTACCCGATCACCCACGGGTATCGGGAACCACTGCCCGTTAAAGTCCAACCCAATCCCAACAACTCCCAATGAGGGAGGGGCTCGAATATTTGGTCCAAGGTTCCTCTAGTAACGTCAGAGGTGACACGAGTGCTAGGGGTCCGCAGCGCCCGCACCACGTCAGCTGAAGGGGACGGATCCCCTCCCCTAAGGGGTGGTACCGAAATAGTCCCAGAGAAGTGGAGACCGGAAACTGATCTATCGGAGCGGGGAGTAGTTGACCTCAGAGCATATCATCCTGCCTTGCACCACCGAGACTCCCACCGATACTTCTACTCTGAAAGAGACCACCAGGTAAGAGATTATGTTATATGATAATGGAGATGAACTGGAGGGACAGGAAATTAGGGTGATGCATTAACCTACGCAGCATTCGACTAGCGACCCGAGAAAACCCATAGATCAGGTAGGTCGGCCACGCGAATCAAACCCGGGCCTTCCGAAGGCGGGCTACAGACGAAACTGCCTGTGCCATCCCACTCGGTCCACAAGGTGTTAGAAGCTGCAGTTGTTTGTTGAAGTGTACCGCAGTGATTTCATTCATTTGTTTTTGTGCAGCAAAACACCGAGTTAACCTTGAAGACAGCTGACTGTCAATTTGACTCTGTTTTACTGCAGCTCAATTTGTATTAGATTTCTGCAAGCCGAATTTCCGAATCTAGGTAACACACGCAGTCATACTATTTCCTTTTTGGAATTAGGGAAAAGGGAAATCGGTAGAGTTTAGTGACTGTCAAACATTTTAATGGCTAGTCACTGTGTGATTACCTTTAAATTGCACTCTTTTTACGGGCAGGGTACAAAAATACTGAAGGAGTCCTATTTACAAAGATATAAGTATTTGAAAATTCAATCCTAATACTAAGTATATCTCGGAAATGGGTTATGTGCTTTATGCTCTGTGGCTTCTGACCACAACTCTTTTGTTTGTCTTACGTTTACCATTTAGACAAAAGACGTTCGGAATAAAGAGTGCTTCAGTAGGTAGTCCACCCGTCCGTCCATCCATCACTGCTGGCAGGCTGGCAGGTAAGCCAGAATGAATATGCTGCGTGCCCAATGGGGTTTTGTAGGGAGACTTTATTTTGTTTTAGGTTGATAGCGGTGAGGAGGGTGCTTTTTGCCCCTCCAAGCTTTCGTTATAGAACACAGTACCCATTAAACCTTGGTGTGCATAGAAGTACAGTATTTTAATTGTTTTATTTTAGAGGCCATTTCCTTTCTAATTAGGAATATTGTGGAGCTCAGCTTTTGCTGCTGTTAGAGGGTTCTCCATTGTTAGTAGTACATGAAATTTTAAGTAAAGATGTATTATGTAAAAAACTGAAGCTGCTGACAGTGAAGTAAACTAGGTTATAAATAATAACTAAACACTAGTAACACAACTTCACTTATCTTATTTAACTCAAGAGTTAAATAAGATAAGTGAAGTTGTGTTACTAGTGTTTAGTTATTATTTATAAAGATGTATTATTTTATCTTGACGGCTATCCTGCGCGGTAGGGATGAGTAGCAACTGTCTTTGGGATAGTGCATCTATCGGCACAATGCGTTAAACGCGTAAGATTACGAGAGGGGAGGGCAGTGCATAAGGTGTCTAAAAACAAATTTCATTCTCAAAGCCAGTTTTGCAGCTCCTATAAACTGAGTTGTAATTCTTACTATGGTAGTAATGTCCACGCATTTGTTCGATCTTAAATAATACATAGGCATGATAAACAACTGTCGGCCTTTCAATATCGCTGCAGAGTCCCTGTAACGTATTTCACTCCAGGCATATAGTCCAGTATGTGCTGTATTTATATAAGTTTCATCCATATAAACTATATAAACTTCACTTCGATATCTCCGAATATTTCGTAAATACTTAAGCCTTTCTGCACGCATGTTGCAATGTTCGATTCAAATTTATCTGCCGCGCTTAGTGCTTTTTTCAATCAATCCTAGCCTCAAAAGAACTCTTCTTAATGTTCAGTCACTGCCTTGGAAGTCAGTAAAATTTTTAAGCGTCATAAGCACTTTCTTCAAAGCTGGTCTTTGTTTTTCTGTGTTTTAAAAATTATTCACAGTTCGCCTAATTACTTCTGAATTAGAACATCCAAATTAGATTTTGTGCATGTTCTTAATCTTTCTTTACTCGGCATAGAAAAGGATGTTGTTGCACTAGCACCAATGACTTTTCTTTCCTTAATAACTCTCCTAAACTGCTTTCAGGCAAAACTGTTGCCTCAGATACACTTCCCCAGATTTTTACAGCTGACCCAGACCATTGTTCCTTTTTTATAAATCTATGGAGATTGGTTATCATTTCTCGTGTTTTTAAATGTAGCACTTTATTTCCTAATGTGCTGCTAGGAGGCGTCATTTATAAATGCTCTCTTGGAACCAGGTGACAAGGACATTTTGAAACAAGCTGTACTGTTACCGAGTAGCTCTGCACGTTTTTACTTGCTCACAACTGGTACGCAACTGACCTACCCTCCCCACCAGCTGCAACCGTTCCGTGGTGGACTCGTCCAGTTACTACTGCGCATCGCTCTGCACTTTTAAAGATAAAAAAAATACATATGTATATGATTTCATTTGTCAGGAAAATGTCTTAAATATGTTAAACATATTTCTTTTAACCAAAATGAGAAAACCAAGGGGCGTTTCTGTCTCAAGGCTACATCGGACCTTTTTATTAGCTTCTTGCCACATCCTTTGTAGACAAGCTTAACACGCAGTTTGGTATTTAACAGCTCTTTTTTGGCTCTTAAGTTAAGTTGTTTACAAACACTCACGCCTATTGTCATTTATCTTTAATTTAGAGTTTAATTAAGGAGAGAAATAAGCCTTTGCAACAAAAACTTGCAGAATCTATGCAAAAGCATACAAAATAAATAGATGGAGATTAATCATTCTTTGACATTAACCATGTGACCGATAAGATAGCTCGGTAGTTAGAGCAGCAGGACGGACAACGGGGGTGAGGTTCCCTGATCAAATTCCGGCTATGTCATCGAAATTTTCATCTCGCTGTACCTTTCCAAATTAAATGAATTATCATCTATGAAAGCTCTTTATTTGGTATAATTCTTGATTAGGCATTCATTGCACTGGAACGACTAACTCATTTAATCTTTGGGGGGGGGGGGGGGATGCGTGGAGGCTTCGTTCATCACAGATCTTTTAAAAATATATACAGTGCGATCCATATAAGACTCAACCACTTCAATAGGTCATAACTTTTGAGCCAATAATAGAAAAATTGTTGAAATTTAACTTAAAATTAAATTGATGTGTAGAAAATTAACAGAAATATGTCATCCCAATGGCTAAACGGTATACTCTGCCCTACTGACCTCACGTTTGCATGTTCAAACCTTGCCCAAACCGATGGAATTTGAAATTCGTTAAGCAGCCCCAGGTCAGTAAATAAACTGGTATGTGAAAAAATCCTTGGAGGACAATGTTCCGGCAAATCGGCAGCGCTGGTGTGAAGACAGCAATTGTGCGATCCAAATAAACCTGGACCATTTCAATGCGCCATAACTTTTTAACCAATAATACGACACACGTACAGCTTTAGGAGAATATAATACACAATTGAGAGATTACATTATACTATTTATAACTCAGAGAAAATCTTGCAAGTTCTATCTCAGTATTACGTAAATTTAGAACGAGAAGAGAAGAAGGACAAGTGACGAGTGACTTGAACGTTTCAAGACCGGAGGTGGACAATGTATTATCCACATAATTCAGTGAATTATAAAATCGCAAAGTTATTAATACTTGAAACAAAGGCGAGATCAGCATATTCCTTTCGATGCATGTTCTATCTCAGTATCACGTAAATTTAAAACGAGGAGCGAAGAAGGACAAGTGACGAGTGACTTGAACGTTTCAAGTGTATTATCCACAGAATTCAGTGAATTATAAAATCGAAAAGTTATTAATACTTTAAACAAATGCGAGATCAGCATATTCCTTTCGATGCATATTCTAACTCAGTATTACGTAAATTTAAAACACGAAACGAAGAAGGACAAGTGACAAATGACCTGAAAGTTTCAAGACGGGAGGTGGACAGTGTATTATCCACATAATTCAGTATATTATAAAATCGACAAGTTATTAATACTTGCAGTAAAGGCGAGATCAGCATATTCCTTGCGATGCATGTTCTAACTCAGTATTACGTAAATTCAAAACGAGGAGCGAAGAAGGACAAGTGACGAGTGACTTGAACGTTTCAAGTGTATTATCCACAGAATTCAGTGAATTATAAAATCGCAAAGTTATTAATACTTGAAACAAATGCGAGATCAGCATATTCCTTTCGATGCATGTACTAACCTCTCTTGTACTTCCTCAGTAACCTTCATAACAACTTGTTTCGACAGTCTATACCCCCGTAGAAAGCCTTCTTCTGATTATCCACAAAATCATTTCTAATCATTGGCCGTTCTGTATTAAGGATGCCATTTAGACGGCCTAAATATAGCAAATCAACATCAACAGCTGAGTTCACGCCCGCCATCTGGACAATTCTACAATTGGTAACGACTTAACAACATAAATATGGCTATTATTTACCAACAAGAGATCGAACACAAGTGTTACGCTAACACTTGTTAGTGAAATGCAATTTTTGTAGTAACTATGGATAAATACAATAACAGACGTGTTAAGTCTTAGCATCTGTTGGTACAGTCAGACATACGTGCTGGATAAAGCAATATATAGATATTTACCTTCCCATCCATACGTCTAGACTGTTTATTAAAGAAAAATACCCAAACTGCAGCCAGAAATTGATCCTGAAGCATCTAGATTAGGTAGTTGGCAATGCTAACTACCTGACAATAGAGGCAGGGAAAGGGATTTTGAAGTACATGAAGTGAAAATCGCCACGTGAATCAGTTGTAGTGGTTTAGGAACTTACTATCAATTTTGAAAACAAACACGAGTAGCTAGGAACAAGTGAAATAAAAATGCAAACATCACAAGTCGCTCGTTTTATTCCTACCGAAAGCAGATAAAACGACCAACTGATCAGAAAAGTATGTACAAACGCTGGCAGTGTTTACCATTCTCCCTATTGTAATAAACATGGCATTGTTATGCAAACTTTGCGATATGGTTGTTTGATTTGAGTAATAGGAACGAAATGCAAGACAAGGAGGGAGATACGTAATCGACCGTATCATTTACTCGGTCTGTCGGACCGGCTACAAGCTTACTTCGTGACCTGCCGCAAAGTCCGTGGATTTTTTTATTAGATCGGTCAGCAATAATAATGATTTGCATATCTGGGAGAACAGATACAAAATAGTTACATAATATTAACATTTTAGAGCCAGGACGTTGTGCCTTTTCTGAAATAATACAAAAGTGATACTGGACACAAACACATGTATACATTGTACACATATTTCAATAAGCCGAATTTATACAGTAGAAAAAAAGAATAGAAAAGGAAATGTGGAATAGTATATCATTCAGCAGTAGAGGTGTCGTCACTGTAAAGCAGGTCCTGTGGTAGTCGTTTCAGTCGTGTTGGACGGCGACTTCGGACGCCGATGTTATACGTCACAGCTCCTGGCACCTGGAGTAGATTGTACGATGGCTTTTCAATAAAGAATGGTCATAATGTTTTAGGTTCATAATTTTCCGCACTAAAATCCAAGCTTACTATATTCTGTTAGCTTAATGTGAACCAAACACGCCGTTGTAGTTTCATTGATGGTACTCCTGGTTCCCGTCTGTGAGAACCAGGCAAGCTCAGACATGTTCAGTATCGCCTACCGCTGCAATGGAGGTAACACGTGAGGAACAATATGTGACTTTGAAATTCTGCTTTCATCTCAACAAACCTTCAGTTGAGGGCTATACAATGTTACAAGAGGCCTATGGAGAGTCTGTTCTTCCCTACAGCTCAGCTCAAAGGTGGTTTAAAATATTTAAAGAGGAGAGTCAATCAATTTCAAAGGATGGTGCTCCAGTTACTGCTCTTACGGAAGAAAATATAAACACTGCTGCTGCCACTGTGAGAGAGGATCGACGAATTACCTTAAGATCAATTTCTGAAATACTGAACATTATAATGGGTGCCACCACACGTTGGTGACAGAAATATTACACGTGAGACGTGTCTGTACGAAATGGGTTCCAAGACTTCTGATTCCCACCCCCCGCCCAAAAAAAGGACATTCGCATGCAGGTCTGCATGCATTTAACGTTGATGTTAGAGGTAGATCTGGAGTTTATTTCAAACGTAATCACTGCTGATGAAACTTACCCTCGTCATTTTGAGTCTGAGAGCAAACAGCAAAGCTCAGTGTGGAAATCTTCATTACCAACCCCTCAAAAGCAAAAGTGGTTGCTTCTGCTGGGAATGTTATGGTCAACTTATTCTTTGATATTCATGGAATGGTTTACAAGTATGTTGTACCTGCACACACAGTAACTGGACAATACTACAGGGATGCCCTGAAAATATTGCAAGTTCATATCAAGCGCAAATGACCATATTTACGTGAAGCATACTGGATGCTATACCAGGATAATGCGCAGCTGCATATTGCCGATGTTGTTGCTGAACATCTTGCATAAATCAACGTGAAGTGCATCCCTCACTCTCTCTATAGTCCGGATTTAGCCCCATGCGACTTTTTTCTATTCCCTAACTTGAAGAAACACCTTCGTAGGAGGCATTACCCATCATCAGAAGCAGTGGTGAAGGCTGCGGAGACGATTTTGAAGGGTCTCTCAGAAAATGGTTTCTAGCATGTCTTTGAAGACTGGCAGACACGCTGGGACAAGTGCATTGCATTCAGGGGAGACTATTTTGAGAAGGCCCATCAAAATTATGAGGACGAGTAAAGGTAAGTTGTCAAAAAGATTGTGATCATTCTTTATTGAGCAGCTCTCGTAGAAGAAGCGTCGAGCAGTCTGTCGGATAAAGTGGTGTAGAGGAAGAAGTCCCAGCTCGTGATGCAGCTGCGGGTTGCGGACAAACCAAGGAGCATTGGTGGCAATTCTCAGGAATCGACTCTGAATGACCTTCAGACGCCTCAGGTGACAAGTACTGGCAGCCCCCGAGACCTGGCAGGCATAAGTAATAAGAAATCGAACCAGAGATTTGTACAGAAGCAAAACAAGTGAAGTGTGTTTGTGAAATAAAGGGGAGAGTTTTAGAAGACGGCCGACTGCCAGGGTAATGGTGCGGTTAATACGAGTCTTTCATATAAGCCGAGTGTCCTATATAACACCCGAAGGCACTCGACTGGTGTAGGTGAAGGGAGCCCGGCATATAATCGGTCCGAAGGCGTATATGCGGAGGTGGATTATAGCGGCGTTAAGTAAAAATCTTGGTTTCAGTTTGTTGGGTATTGAGGGAGATGTTGACCACGGGAACATTTACAGCAGACCAAGACTTGTGCTAGGGCCAACCTACCCATCTCCACAGCTTTATTCCCACATCCTTCAACTCCCAAACCCTCCAAAAAGTTCTTAAAAATACAGCAGTAACTATTCACGGCCGTCCTTATACATCCAATCGAATGCCAATAAGGGGCAGTTTCCTGGTATGGCAAAAGTTTAAGGTCAACCCACCTCGGAGATGAATAAACCTTCAAAGATATTTCTGTAGCTGGGTGTCTGACTTTTTGCATATCCTGTTATCTCCGTAGGGAAGGGGTTCCATCCACTTCAGCTGCTGTGGTGCGAGCGCTGCGGAACCCTAGCACTCGTGGTACCTCTGGCGTTGCCAGAGGAACCACGGGCCGAACATTCGAGCCCCTCCTGAATAGGAGTTTTTCATATTGAGTTAAACTTAAGAGGGCAGTGTGTTTCCGACACCTGCGGGAGGTCGGGTACCTCCGGCCAGTCCTCGGTCGCCTGGAGGGAGTAGAGGGTTGCCTAAAAAGTCCCGGGTACTAGCCTAGCGGCTTGAGTCCCGGAAGGCAGTGTTGTGTCCCCGCTACTCTTCGCCGCCTACATGTCTGACCTACCCACGGAACCGGGCACTGTTTTGTGTCAGTATACCGACGATGTCCTCATACTGGCGCAGAACAAGAACGTCCGCTTCTGTCTCCCCCCTCTACAGCGTAAGCTCCACGCCATTGGCAGGTTAAGTGAGAAGTGGAGGATAGCCATTAGCCCGCAGAAGAGCTCCGCTCTCATGCTGTCTAAGGCCCATAGCTGGCGCCCGGAAGGAGACCTGCGGTTACGGCGGAGAAGAATTCCCTAGGTTCGAACCGCCAAATACCTGGGAATCCAACTGGAGCGCGGCCTCACTGTCACTCTGCATGTCTGGACAAAGGCCGGCCTCGGCCACGCTGCGCTCAGGCAACACTATCCCATCTTTCGACCCGCCATGCACATCCGCCTCAAACTGTGGACATACCGTGCGATCGTCCCGCCTCTGATGCTGTATGGATGCGAGGTCTGGGGTTCGGTGGCTCATACCAGCCTCCGCAGCCTGCAAGCCGTGCAGAACAGAGGCTTAAGGATGATCTACGGTACCGACCGCAGGTTCTCATCTCACTTCCTGCACACACAGTCTGGCATGCCATACGTCGAAGGCGTCGTGCATGAACGAACACGCACGTTGTATGCGAAGACCACTCCTCGCCCTAACCAGCTGGTCATTACGACCACCGTCTCCCCAGAAGACGGGGGAGCTATCGCCTACCCAAGGATGCCCTTGGGTGGTAGAGTCTGCCTCTCCTCCTGCCCCTACCAATAGCCGCCAGGTCACCTCACGCCTTGGCCGCGGCTGGAATGTTAACACCTGCAGTCGTGCCCTGGGGCGCGCGCACGACTTGGTCTTATTAAACCTAGAACTAATTTCCATCTGGTCTCTCGCTACTGGTTCCTCCTCTGCTTGACGGATCGCTAGCGACCGCACAGAGCAAGGTTGAACGGGCACTGTCCCCCCGCTAAGGGGGAATATCCCGGCACCAGAAGCATCAGTAGAGGCCAACTGCGCCCTCTCACCAAACAACATGCAAGCTTGCGCACATACATTTATCTATTATACCGCACGGGAAAACCCGCGCAGCGGATATGTACCATGGCGTCTATCCCTCCGCCCTGGAGAACCCGGGCGACCTCCACCTCCTCTTGGCTCTTGGCTTGGCAGAGTTAGTAGGTGTGCTACATCACCAGGTGGTCCCACCGAGGCTATTCGGTAGACTTCCCTGCGGGGTTGACGCAGGTAAGTGGCGTACACACTTCCACCCGACTTGCCGTTGTTGTCGATGGGGGGCGGGCTTTTTAGACGCTAGGTATTGCCCCATGTAAAGAGCCGCGGAGTTTTCCATCGCTCCCGTGTTGATAGAGGCCGGAATCTTAGGACTTCCGAGTAGACCTCGCGATGAAATTAAAAATGTCGGAAATAATGGACATCTCCGAAACGTTGGAATATCAGCAATTTTACACCTGGCTTTCAAGAATAAGATAATTGGCTGTGCCGTGTCAGCAATCGGCCCAGGTTCGATTCCATTCGACCGCATTTAAAATTTGTGGTGGACAACATGGCGCAGATGCTTATTTTCTCCGGAATATCCAGTTTCCCCCCAGTATCATTCCATAAGTACTTCGTTATTATCTTTCTTTTCATTCATTTTGGCCTTATTCTCACTCTCATATCAAATGGCGGGCTGATCTGAAGTTTCTGTTTCTGAACCCGACGCTTAAGGATGTAAGTGATAGAGGAATAAAAATCGCCTAACACCACGATAATGTTAGTGCTAGAAAATTTAAATAAGAATAATATTTTGTAAAAGAGATTTTAAGGAAAAGCATGTCAACCAAAGAAATGTCAATTTTTTTACTAAAACAGTTTCAAAATCTATATTTCAGATAAAATCTGAGTAATCAGTCCTTGCATGAAGTGCAATACTTTGTCAACATACTATACAGTGAAGATAAAAGTGTGTGGTATTTTTGTTGTCGTGTGTTTTCCATGATGTTCCCGGCGCCAGCTGTTCAAGTCCGACCAGACTAATTAAAGTCCACGAGATACATCGTAGTTTGATTTACTGCCTCTCAATTAGTGGGGTAATTCACTCGCATTATAACGACAGGGGACTGCCAGTTTCATCCGCAATAGATCGCTCTTTCTTTAAACGAGTGATGGATCGACACGAAATATTGCTTTAATAATAAGTAAAATACGCGCATTGGTTTCAAATTGTATCAATCAGATATGCAGTGGCGGTGGACGTTACTCGGTTGGAAATGTAATGAAAATAAACTTATACTTATAAAAGTTACTTTTATTTATTACGAGTTCCATGCTGGAGATCTTTATCTCCTTCTTTTGTCTTTATACTTGGCAAAGTGTGGAAGCGTATCGGAATGTATAACAACAGAGTTGTTTATCCAAGACTAACACATATGCCACGAGTCAATATACTACACTTGGTTCATATATACGAGACACAATGTTGGTAGTTTAAGTGATTTGAGTCCTTTTGTTTTTTTACACTGAATCCAGAAGTGACTGAGGTGTAAATGGAGAAAATTTAAGCTCGTAGATTGATCAAGTTCCTACATTTGAAGGGCAAAACTGCCCGAAAAATCCATGATGAGATGACACCTGTTTATGGAAATGATGGCCCATCATATTACATTATTGTGAGGTGGAAAAGGAATTTTCAAACTGGTCACATGTCCTTGATAGATGAGTCAAGAGCTGGTAGACCGTCAGCTGTCACAGTGAAGAAAGTGGAGTGTTTAATACTGGAAGACATACGAGCAACCATCCAAATGATCATGAATTAGGCATGTCTTAATTAAGGTAGTGTGTGGAAAATTATCTATGGTGAACTGCACATGTCTACGTGCACGGTGCGTTCCACGTTTGCTAACCCCTTTCCAAAAGCAAACACGGCGTGACCATTCAAGACAGATGTTGATGAGGTTGGAAAATTGAGGTAACAAGCAGTTGAAGTTGATGTTGGAAGAAGATCCGGACTTTCTATCAAACGTAAGCACTGCTAATGAAACGGGGCTACATTATTTTGATCCTGAGAGCAGACTGCAAAGCTCAGTGTGGAAATCTCCTCCATCGCCAACCCCCAAAATAGCAAACGTGGTTGCTTCTGCTGGGAATGTTATGGTCATCCTATTCTTTTATATTCATGGAATGGTTTATCAGCATGTTGTATCTGCACACACATCAGTAACTGGAAAATACTACAGAGATGTCCTGAAATCATTGTAAGTCCATATCAGACGCAAAAGACCACATTACCGAGAAGCAGGCTGGATATGTGGCTTCATATTGCCAATGTTGTTGCTGAATATCCTGCAAAAATCAAGGTGAAGTGCATCCGTCATATAATTCGGATATAATTCGGATTTAGCCCCATGTGATACTTTCCTATTCCCTAACTTGAAGAAACGCCTTCGTGGGAGGCATTATCCATCATCAGAAGCAGTGGTGAAAGCTATGGAGGCGATTTTGAAGGATCTCTCAAAAAATGGTTTCCAGCATGTCTTTGAAGACTGGCAGAAACTCTGGGACAAGTGCATCGCATTCAGGGGAGACTATTTTGAGAAGGACCATCAAAATTATGAGGATGAGTAATGGTACGTTGTCAATAAAATCGTGATCATTGTTTATTGAACAGCTGTCGTATATTATTACGCAACTGCATTTACCCAATCCCTAAAAATAGGTTCTTTTAACATAAAGCGTCAGTAAAAACGCATTCTCAAATCCGGGCTAGTATTATTATCTGTTATGACCAAAAGCATATTACCTTACAACAGATAAGAATTAAGAATTTTATCTTCTCTCTCTGGCACCTAGATATAGAAAGTATTGCATTTCTCCCAAAATAGGATACTAAGAAGTTACCGTAAGTACACGTTTCGAGGCTCCTTAGACCCAAAACATAAAACTCAATGTGTTCACGTATGAATCTGAACAGCATAACACAAAACCGAGCTTTTCAATACCAAACTTGATTATTAGGTACAGCTGCAGCACCTTAAATTGCATCACGAAATCTTTTTAAGAAAACGCTCTCATTCCAAACTATCGGTTACACACGACGTTTGCTAAAATGATAATTTTATTTAAAATAGCTATTTTGAGCACAAGATCATATGAATAAAATATTTTAATGATAACGTAAGGTATGCCTGCTTTAACAGCCGGTTTTTCTGCAATTAACAAGCGTGTACCGCCAAACAAAGCCAATGTCATATACGATAGAAATGCACGGAAACATAATTGAAATTTGCTATGCTATCTTTTGTTTGGCAGTTATGTTTATTTTTAAAATGTATCATTTGTTGACCCTTATAAGGAACACTTACAGTAATGTTGTTTTGGATGTCACAGTATGTTTGTGTTTTCGTAGATGTCGTTCACAGACGTTCTGTAATGTTGGCTGTAAACAGAACTTTAGTGCTTCATGAGTAGGTGTATGGTACATATTGCTATTGTGCAGTTGAAATGTCTGAAATGGGTAAAATAAGGTTGCTCTCAATAGAGAACGTTCTGCAATAGCTTGCATAAAGCAGAATACAAGTGTCAAATTGCCACAAAAGAACAGGCTTCCTTGGGACGTACCCATTGCACTGTGAAGAGATACATAACTAAAAGTAGCCATAAGGATTTGTTTTTCGAAATGGGAGGCCTAGAGTGACCAACAAATATCATCGCATAAAAAAGTACACATGCTGACAGCGGAACTGAAGCAGTTGAGGAATGAATCTGAGTGTTTCACGGTGAAGAAATGTCTTCAGCATGCACATGGAAACGTGGCATTACAGCAAGGATACTCCTATTGAGATTAAAATGCGCAAACAGAACGTAAGATGCACTGTTATCGGTGTAAAAAGATATTATTTACTGATGGATCTAAGTTTGGGCTATTTGGCTAAAAACGTCTTCAGTTTGTCCGACTTGTAAATATTAAACGCATGGCACCTCAGTGCAAATCCTCTCCAGTCAAGCATGGAGATACTTCGTTGCTGGTATGGGGTTGTTTTGGTGGCAATAGGACAGGCGATATTGTAAAAATACGAGGGCTGTTCATTAAATAAATATCACATATTTTTACGGTCAAAAATTTTCGCACTAAAATTCAATCTTATTATATTCTGTTAGCTTAATGTGAAACAAACACGCCATAGTAGTTTCATTGTTGGTACTCCTGGTTCCCGTCTGTGAGAACCAGCCAAGTTTAGATATGTTCAGTATCGCCTACCGCTGCAATGGAGGTAACATGTAGTTAAAGTTGATGTTAGAGGAAGATCCGGAGTTTCTTTCAAACGTAATCACTACTGATGAAACTAGGCTACTTCATTTTAATCCTACTATCAAACATTAAAGACCAGTGTGGATATCTCCTTCATCTCCAACCCTCAAAAAAGCAAAAGTGGTTGCTTCTGCTGGGAAAGTTACGGTGATCTTATTCTTTGATATATCAGCATGTTGTACTTGCACGCACATCAGTAACTGGGCAATACTTCAGGGATGTTCTGAAAATATTGGAAATCCATATCAGGCGCAAAAGACCACATTTCCATGAAACAGGCTGGATGCTACACCACGATAATGCACGGCCGCATATTGCCAATGTTGTTGCTGAATATCTTGCAAAAACCAACGTGAAGTGCATCCCTCACCCTAACTATGGTCCGGAATTAGCCCCATGTGACTTTTTTCTATTCCGTAACTTAAACAAACGCCTTCGTGGAAGCATTACCCATCATCAGAAGCAGTGGTGAAGGCTGCGGAGGCGATTTTGAAGGATCTCTCAAAATGATTTCCAGAAAGTCTTTGAAGACTGGCAGAAACGCTAAGACAAGTGCATCGCATTCAGGGAAGACTATTTTGAGAAGAACCATCAAAATTATGAGGATGAGTAAAGGTACGTTGTCAAAAAAAAAAAAAAAAATGTGAACGTTCTTTATTGAACAGCCCGCGTAGAAGGGATTATCAAGAAAGAGCATTATCACAACATTTTCCAGTGCCATGTCAAGCTATCTTGGATGCGGTTAATTGACAAAAGTTTCACTCTGCAGGACTATGAGTCGAAGCATACATCTTCACTCTTCAGAAGATACATTGAACGACTGGAAGAGAGACAAGATCTGATGATTATGGTTTTGACCCCTCAAAGTGCTGACTGCAGTCCTAATAGAACTACTTTGGGATCACGTGGACAGAGATATAAAAATGACCACTAATTAAATGTGTTTTAGAAATATGTGCAAAACGTATGAAAGGATATGTCTATAGATACACTGTGGCACTTAATAAAAAAGATGCCCAGTGTTTGCACAGCCGTAATTAAAGCAAGGGAGGTTACTTTGAAAGGAAAAAAACAATTAAGGCAAGGTCACACTGACAATTCCAAATTCTAAAATAATAAACCTATCATTAAGAAAATTTAGCCACATAATTATAGTATCATTTTACACCTGCATGCAAATTGTCATGTTGCTACACCAAATAGTTCATTAATTGTTAATCATTTTTATGAAAATATTGTAAAAATTACACGATATATCTTCTACGCGTCAGAAAATTTGAGCTTTTAAGTTGAAATTCTATTTTCGCGTATTAGAAAGCGATATTAAAAGACCCACATTCTTAGTTTCTGTAATATTTTTGTAGCATTTGTTCTAAAATATTTTCCATTTGTTAGCTCTCAAAATTTTGAAAATATTAACTTATAATTTTAAAACCATGAGCATTAACAAAAAAGGGGAATGCGAAGTTCCTTATTTATATATCATTGAACTATCTTGTAAGTTTCACCAGGTTAATTGGAAATTTTGACCCGTGAGCATTTTGTATACTGAAAAGTGTTAGAGAAAGGTTTCTCAGAAAATTAATTTTTGTTAAAGCTCCCTTTAAATTGTCCCGTGATGGTCTAAAATAGTGCAAATGATAAAATGGCATTCCATCTATTAATACACACCCTAAGCTACCAAAAATGCCAAAAGAGTTCATAATTTTCAACATTTTCTGCGAATTTTCAGTGTAGCTGTGCCTTAACATGTATTCGCTCATTTACATTAAATATACCGTTGTTTCGTTAAATTCTAAAAATGAGGTTTGATTTTAGAGCGGCAGTGTATATTGTGACTTTGTGGGTTCGTAAAATTAAAAGTCCAATTGCACAAACTCAAAATGTTCTTTATTTCCACCGAATTACAGTTGGAACACTTGCCGATTACATAGAATTACGTAGCGCACACAATTACAATCCACCAGTTCGTCTGTCACAGGTCCACTCTGTAGTCACAATTACGTACAACTCTTCTGATACACGTACACAGTCTTCCAGTCCGTTCACTAGCACGGCGCTCCTCACGGCTGATCGCCAAGAACTGAACTGACTCCCAACTGCAGCCCCTTTTATAGGGAGATCGCTGTTTCTGGAAGCCTCGCGATTCACTGAATCATCCCAACTGTTCCAGACATCAGGGGAAGGGGAAAGAGATGGCTAGAGATGTTTTTCCAACCATCCCCTCGTTAGCGCTATAAGATAAATGGTAGGCGTGGGCTCAATGCCTCCTGTCGCCCTCCCAGCCGCTAGCTGGTTGGGCCTTCCGATAATTAGGTGACAATATCTTGAAATTTCTGGAAATATCCTCAGACGTTCTCTTCATTCTGAAAGGCTTTTGCATAGTTGCTAAATTGTTAGTTATTTGATTACTACTCAGGACTACTTTATTACATTATGATGCCTTTAACTACTTTGCACGTGGAAATGAATACCATTATTCCTACAATAATTGATCTAATTTAATATTTAAGCTTAATACAGAATATGTTGTGGACGAATGCGGTGAAAAGTAGATGTGAATGTATAGTAACGTTTATTATTAGTGGAATTGCAATTTTAAACTGATAAATTAAAATTACTCTACAAACTGCAATGAATATGGTTCATGAAGTGCTTTGCCTGCATTTGAAATTTATAGTAATTATATGAAAGTATAATGTCTAAACAACAGACAATCTTGCCTATCAGGATGCAGAAACAGATGCACATCAACCCTACAATATCAGAGAAACGTCATACTACATGGAAGATTTTAGATTACAAGTTTCACGTGTTGGTATTGCTAGTGGCATATAGTTATATCCCGCACGGGGTTCTATTTCGGATTCCTGTCTCATACCTGGAACATTGCATGACGTTAAAGCAATTACAGAATTTAAGGGAAGGTGAAAGGTCTATCCCGTCTACGTTATATCTATTAAATTAATTAACATATGCTTAATTGGGACTTTAAGTGCAATTTTATCGCTAATTTCAGCGTCACAGTTGTCATTCACTTCTTCAGGTTGAGTTGACATCACGAAGTTGCTTTGGCCTCTGCTGAAAGTTATACTGATTCCGGGGTGAGTGTCCTCTAATGGTGTAATTGTCGATTTGTATTTCCTTTGCAGTCGAGCTTATCTCGTGTTTTGTTCGTAGTCTATTTGTGCTATGAGGACATGTTAACTGCTAGAATATTAATGAGTGCGCCGGAGTGCAGATAGCGATATTAGGCTAGCTTTTACGTTACCACATTGTGTTTTTGTCTTTTGTGTACGTTTATGTTCAGAGTTTATTTACGCTGCTATACTCCTACAGTTTAGAATTCAGAGCTTTTTAAATTACCGTTATGGTTTTGTTTGTTATTTAACCTACTATGTGATTCAAATGGGAAGGTAAACTGTCCTTGAGGGCTACTAGGTGAGCAACCAATCGGAGTCCTGCGGTGTTGTCGTATTGCATTCCTGCTAAGTGGCGTGTGACGAGCGTCAAGCTAATCAATCTGTATGAAATACTATCGCACTAAGACAAAAATTCAGACTTCGCCAAAACTGATCCATGTGGAAGGTAGAGAGTAATGTATCTAACATAACCATGAAAACCCCATATTTTTTAGCTCAAATAGTTTTCCTAATACAAATAAATAAACCACTATAACCTGTACTATAATAACAAATCGCGACGAAAGCACTGTATGAATTTGGCATGTATGCGTGTACATATATTTGTAACTACTCAGAACTAAAACGTAAATGTTTGACATGACGTGATAAAAGAATTACTTTGAATAATCCAATTCGAGCGAGAGGAAACAATAAATTTCCTGCTGTCCTGCCAGAACGTGTCTGGTCACATTATATCTTTGTTTATGAATGGTTCGTAATCTGTGTTTACTCCAGAGAGTTCAAAGTCGTTTGTGTGTATGTATATATACGTTTAATTACTCAGAACTGAAATTTAAACTACTGCATGACGTGATATAAGAATTACTGTGAATAAATCAAGGTGTTAAATTCGAGAAAGAGCAAACACTTTATTTCCTGTTAGCCTGTGGAATGCTGTATGCTTATATTTATGACTGAATGCTGGATAAGAAGTGTTTATTTACTCAGGAGAGTTCAGATCAATATCATTCAGTTGTTCTTTACACAACAGTAGAGTAAGAGTTAAATAGTGGAATAGCTTCTTGCGGTGAATTTAGTGGCGAGTCAAAATTGCAATTATTGCGAAGTCACGCTCGAAGTATTCTTTTTAAGGTGTACACGTTCTTTAAAAATTTGGGCAATGAGGAATATAGAAATCAGCTCGATTTCAAAAATGCTCAACGGCTTACTTCTGAAGCGTGTGGTGTAGGTAAAACAAGTGTGTACCGCATTTGGATTAGAAAAGTAGGTAATTCATAAACTATAATTATAGTTATAGTATTTAAAAATATACATAATTTGCGAAAATACTTTTTTCAATTTTGATATTGGCAACTGCATCATTGTAAAGATTTGTAAAATATAGTTCTCTTACCGTTACATCTAGCTCCAAGCAGACCTGCATGTTGGACGAGTGTGCAGGAGAGAGGGAAATATAAAAGGATTGGGGTAACAAGCTGGCAACGCTGAGTGTGATACGGCATCTGATTAGCTGGAGTCCACAGCTCTTCCCATTTGAAACACATCATAAAGGTTTATTGACCTTCCTGCTGCTTCGCCGCTTAAGAGAGTTTCCGTTCCAAAACGCCGACCGTCCAAGTAATGGACTGTGCTATACCAAACAAAGAATGCTAGTGTCGATCTAATCGAACAATGCTTGTGAGGCTCTAACCCTATTTTTGAAACAATCTACAGGGATGCCATAGATGGCAATGGAAAGTGCAAAGATTCTTCTATCCTATGGTATGCTTCTTAGTCATTAAAAGAGATCTTTTGTTATTTGAAGGACGGTATTTCCAACTTTCACACATATTGTTTGGCTATAATCTGAGGGCTGATCAACAAAGACAGAGCATGATTTTGTTCACAGATGTTTATTACTGCAATTCAATGTTTACATAATCTTTTTCAAAGTAGACATCTCCTACTTCAATTCACTTTTATAGTGTCTCTGCCAGTCCTTGAACACGTGCTGCAGACAATTATTTATCAGGTCCTTGCGAATGGTGTCACTTTTCTTGAGCACTGCTTCAGAGTTCTCAAATTGAATACCCCTAAGCTTCGTTTATCACCGGTGATGAGTCATGGCTGCATTATTATGATCCTGAAGTAAAACAAGCCAACACAGTGTGGAAATCGCCAGGTTCTCCAACACCAAAAAAGGCAAAAGTTGTTCCATCTGCAGGGAAAGTAATGGTGATTACATGTTTTGACTCTAATGGAATGATTTACCAGCACGCAGTTCCCCCTCACACTACTGTTACAGCAGCATACTACACGTCAGTATTGGTTACACTGAGGAAGTACATTGCAAAGAAACGACCAGAGATTTCTCGAACTGGGTGACGACTTCATCATGGCAATGCACAGCCTCACGTCGCAAATTAAGTCATGCAGTCTCTGGCTCGATTCAACATTACCTGTGTACCACATCCACCGTATAGCCCTGATCTTGTACCTTGTGACTTTTTTATTCTACGTTAAGTTAAGTCATATCGGACGATGAATGAAATGGATGAAGTGATGCTCAAATGAATCCGGGGTTCATGGAGCTTAGAGTTACCCGACATTCGTCTTTCAGGATAAGGGAAAACCCCGGAAAAAACTATCCAAGTAACTCACCCTGACCAAGATTCGAGCTCGGTACCTCTAGAACGTAAGTCAGACATACTACCATCTGCGCTACCGAGGCGAGCTATGTCAGGGTGAGTTATCCGTATAAGTTTTCTCCGGTACTTTTCTGAAACATGAATGTTGAGGAACTCTAAGCTCTATGTACCCTGGCCTCATCTGAGCTACAGTTTTCCATTTTATTCATCGTCTGATTTGACAACTTTGTAGAACGTAAAGTCAAAAGGTTTAGACTAGTTAAAAGACTTTCAAAACTCTATAATGTATGGAAAGTTAGAGTCAGACTGAAAAATTCAATGATATAGCCGGGATTTGAACCATGGATCTTCTGGTCTCCGTCCAGCCGCTCAAACCCTTGAGCTAGTATGGCCAACGTGCCAACATGACATTAAATTCTTCAACTGACTCTTCTTTTTTTCCCGTAGACCGCTTAGGAGTTCTCATAAACACATGAGACAGCTACCTTAATGGCGACTTACAACGTGTAAGTACTTTAAGGTCCGGGCTCTCTAGTTAACCCTTATTAGGTCAATTAATGGACATTAATTGTTCTTTTACACTGGCTGTGTGTAGGCTAAAGTATGGAAAGGTAGAGTCAGACTGAAAAATTAGAACCACGGATCTTCTGGTCTCCGTCCAGCCGCTCGAACCAACTGAGCTACTATGGCCAACGTGCCGACATTATATTAAATCCTCCAATTGACTCTTGTTTTTCTTGTTTTCTTAATGTCATGTCGGCACGCTGGCCATAGTAGCTCAATTAGTTAGAGCGGTTGGACGGAGGCCAGAAGATCCGTGGTTTAAATCCCGGCTATGGCATTGAATTTTTAAGTCTGACTCTATCTTTCCAGACTTTAGCCTACACACGGCCAGTGTGAAAGAACAATTAATTTCAATTATAATGTATTTTGGTATTGGATTAATTAAGAGCTTTACTTAAAACATGGCTCTAAGTGAATACTGCCCTATCTCTCTCATCTCGCTCTTGAGGAAACAAAACACAATCACATGTTTTGAGAGGATGTTGACCGTACTACACGATTGGTTGATCCATGATTTTCTATGCTAATTAACGGTACCACACGTAATCATGCTATAACAGCGCATTAGACAAGAGCAAACCAACTGCAGATTTCAAGTAGACACACAAACAGGTTCACGTTTAAATCTTGCTCAACAATAAACTGCAAATCATTACTGCTATGTAAAGAGAGGAAATTAAGCTTATATAAACATTGAGTACATCGCATATGGATTTTTTCTTAATTCATACATATTAGTTTAGTTTAATATAGATTCTGAAAATAGTCCATACTTTCTCTACTGCGCGGTTAGATAAAATTTCAAGGGATAAAATGAGAAATGTCAGTGTAACTTATACATTTAAGTCCAATTGGTATCTTAAGAAACGTGGCAGGAGTATTTACAATAATTGCAACGCTCCCACAGGAGAACATTTAAAAATATGTTTTCCTACAAAATTTTAATTTTCACGAAAGAACATTTTCGAAATATCAGGTATGAACAGACTGGTAAATCGGCTGTGGATCATCTAACTATAAAATACAGACGTGTGCAAATTATTAGACTCAATGGTGAAATTTTTAACATATACCGTTTATTTTCTATTTATTTAACATAAATAATATTACTTTTTTAATTCTTAATAATAAACAGTTTTAAAATTGCTCAAAGATAGTATAACAAAACCAGCAATGAGAGAAACAACATTTAGGCTGTTTATATCATTTCCATAAAATTTTCATGTACATATTTTAATTTTATGCTGTATATAATTTTCATACTATCAACCTTTCTCCAAAATTCCACTGGATGTTTCTGTATCTCTTTGGCCCATTCTAAACGTTACTTTTGCCATTGCAGGTGTCAGTTTAGCCTTTTTACGAGGCCTGCGTACTGGTAAACCTGCTTCACATAATCTTCTGCGAACTACTTAGGCTGATATTTCTGTACCGTACTGGTTTAGTTGATTTCTGAGGTTAATGCTGGTTGCTCTTCTATTTCGTTTTGCCACCTGCACACGCTTTCTTTGCATCCTTGGTGATAGCTTTCTTTTCCTCCCGCATTTTCTATCCCTGTGTGAGGTCAACGTCTCACCGAATGTTAAATCTTGATTAATGCGACCAACAGATTTTTGGGAAATACACAATTTCTTAGCTCTTTCACGTGGTGAATAAGGAGTTTCCTTCAAAAGACTCTCAGTTACAGCTACTTTCCTTGGGGATAACTCAGCAGTTTTACCCATAACCTCACTTTTGAAGCATTGTGAATGCTAAGGATAAGATACACGATATTACCTGACTTGAGGTCAATTAAAAATAAATACTGAGGTTATATTAGGCATAAAACACAATAAAGGCAAATAATAACAATCTTCAGTTACTACATTCACCAAATGAAAGCAATATCACCAAACAGTTGGATAAACAGACATGAAGAAAATGGCTGCTCTTAATTCAGAGCTACCACCATATTACTAACAGTAAAAGAAAAATCCCCCAGCTATTGTTAAGAGAGAAATTTCATTGAATATGCTTCAGATTACAGCAAGGAAAAGAATTACGACAAATTTAAATAGGTTACGGCGGTAAATAACTGTCATTTTGAATGTTAAACTGAAGCAAAGTAAAATAAAATAAAACAAAACAAAACATAAATGAGTCTAATAATTTGCACACGTCTGTAAATGCAGAAGGTACAACATTCAAGAAATTAAATGGTCCGATAGACTTAATGGTTTGGGAAAGATACTTATTTAAAAATAAACATCACATAATGAATTTTGAAATACTGTCAATTGCTTCTGTTTTTATGTTTGCTTCAGTTTTAGTGCTTATACATACAAAAATATTGCGATATCTAGCGAACATCAAGTTGACAACAAAGGTCTCGATGTGAATAAGCATTTACGAAACTGGTTTCAGCTCAATTCTGTGAAATTTAAACCAATTTCCTTAGAAGAAAAGCGACATTTGTTACAAATAATTATATTTTATGCAGTATTTGTTGCTTCACTGCTTCTATTTGTTGTATTGTTACGTATTATATTACCCTAATCGGCAATGACAGGGGTAAGAATATGTAAACATAAACTGGATATGTCAGTTAGATGGTTAGAAAGAATGTATGAAGCGGTCGTGGAAGCCAGAACAATGTATGCAGTGGAGGTGCGGGGCACATCAGAGAAAGGTATACAATTAGACCAGATGTATGGACTGTTTTGTAAAGAACTACTAGGGCTGCAAAAATTGGCACCAAGAGAAGTGGCATTACTAGAGCTAGGTAATAAAAAAGGAAGGGAATAATAATAGAAAGAACATTGGAATTCTGGTATAAGTGTATTAAAGGGCAGAAAGGGCAATTATTGAATCTGTGCATGAAGCAACAGAAAAGCATTAAAACAGAAATAGTTGGTGGTTGGAATTGGAAAGAATGGTATCGACGCCAGGTATGGGGAATGTATGGCGAGCGGAGTCAATTCATGGCGTTTTTTGGAAGGAAGTGAGAACCAGACTACAAGACAGATAGGCAAGAGATATGGGAAAGTATAGAAGAAAAGAAATCTTTGAAATTTTATAAGCAATTAAAGACAGAATGGGGTAGGGAAAAATATATAAGTAAATGTGACAAAATTTGAAGAGAAGGCATAGCATGGATGAGAGTAGGAATAATATATCTAAAGGGGTTGAGAAGTAATGTGGTAGGGATATGTGAATTTTGTGGAGATGAAGAGAGCACTGTTCATTACCTGATAGAATGTAAGGAGTTAAAAAATTGCAGGAGAAAAATATGGGATAAGAAATGGGACAGTGTGAGCAAAGAAATGGCGGCGTTACGTGGGAGTAGTGGTAGAATTGAGTTTAGGGCGCACAGCTGCTGCGGTTATCAGCGCCCTCACAATGGTAAAAGTTCTACACAGTTAATATCAAGATCGTCTTATATCACTGGCCTCCGGGCGACTTTCAAAACTCTCACCTCTGTTGCATCGCCGTTCCAGCCTCGGCCTACAGTCTTCATTGTTACTCTACAAATCACTCGTTCGTCCGCTTATTACATATGCCTGCCAAGTGTGGGGGGCCACACACACATGTCATCTGCGTCGTCTTCAGGTCATACAGAATCGCTTCATGCGCATCGCTACCAAGAATCCATGGTTCATCCGTAATCAGCAGTTTCATCACGAACTAGGACTGTTACCTCTTCACGACTACATTCGCAGGATCGCTCGTCGTTTCTTTTCCACGCTGCAAAAAGTTCCAGGACCTGTGCATTATAACATCGGCGTCCGCACGCACCAGCCCTCACGCTTGAAGAGGAGACTACCACAGGACCCGCTTCTAAGTGATACATCTGATTCGAGTGATTCTAGTGCTTGATGTCTGTCTTACATCTTCAATATTGACATAATTTCTCAGAGAGTATTGTTGGAGTTCTAACTTAATGTAGTTAGGGGGCGGCCTGTTAGCTTACCCCTGAGTTTTATTGTTCTTATTGTACTGTTACCTTCTTTTCACTCTGATCTGCAAAGCATTGTGCTGTTGATCGATCCATAAAAAATTAGACAAAAGAGTTAAAGTCAACACATTAAAACGGGAAAAGCGTGTAAAAGTGTGTCAAAAAGGCTAAAAAGTATACCATGAAAACACTTAAAGCCGGTGTCGATCTAGAAGCGGCTGCCCATACCGCTAAGGCGGATGAATGTTAGAACTCGCTCCAGTGCACTAAGGTTGTCCGCCAACACCTGTTTCAGGGTAGCCGGATAACGGAGGGAGTTACGCGTGGGGGCTATAAACTGGCATTCCGTTAAACTATGTCGGACAGTCAAAGGCTTCCGACAGTGGGCACAAAAAGGTGCAGGGTCAGCAGATAAAGAAAATGTCGGTGGCTAAAAAGGCAGTGTCCAATACCGAGACGGGCTAAAAGGACTTCTTCGCGTCGACGACGGCGCAAAGAAGTACACCAGGGTACAGGATGTGGTTTCGTATCCCGCAGCTTGTCACCCTGAGCTCCATTCCAGGCTTCGTCCCAACGTGAGAGGATAAGTTTACGTAAGATGCGACTAAGATCCGCGAAGTAATAAAAGAGCTAAAACATTGGAGATCTAAAATAGCAGCTTTAGCTGCAACGTCGGTAGCTTCATTGCCCGGCAGCCCCACGTGTCCAGGGACTCACACAAAAGACACACCAATGCCAGCATTAGCCATCGAGTGGAGGATATCCTGGACACGCTGTACCACTGAATGGTAACTGTACAGCGATTTAATGCTTCGAAGGGCAATCAAGCAGTCACAGGCAAAACCCAGGACCTCTTATTTTTGGTAATTTACGTCCTCCAACGTTAAGTCATATCGGACGATGAATGGAATGTATGAAATGATGCTCAAATGAGTCCGGGTTCCATGGAGCTTAGAGTTACCTGAAATTCGTCTTACAGGATGAGGGAAACCCCGGATAAAACCTTATCCAGGTAACTCGCCCTGACCGAGATTCGAACTCGGGACCTCTTGAACGTGAGGCAGACACGCTACCACCAAGCTACCGAGGCGGGAGACCCAGGACTGCGTTGCTTGCCGACGAACATATAAAAGCGCTTGGTGGACATTACGGAGCTCGGCGGTCAAAATGCAACACTGCGGTAAAAGATGAAAGCTAAAATTCCGGTGCTCATGGATGAAGGCAGGTCCTAGTCCCCGGTCTTCCTTTGAGCCATCAGTGTACACGAAGCAGCACTGGGCGAAACGTGACAGGGGTTCTTGAAAGGAGGAGTGAATTGACGAAGCCGGGCAGGTCGACTGGGGCGTGGACAGCAAGGAGAAGTCAAAGCAAACCTCCGAGCGGAACCATGGTGGAAAGTGTGCTTCTCCGAGGGGTCAGGAAGCCGGCAACGTAACGGCCACGAGGCGGAGCAGGGACTGGAAACGAACTCCACATGGGAGTAAAGCTGATGGACGGGATAAGTAATAACCATCCAATGAGTCATTAAAAAACAAACTAAAAGAGAGATGCTGCGGCATCCTAGCAAGTCTACAAGCATAGCCACATAAAAGGACACCACGCCTATAAGAAAGTGGAGGCTCAGCGGCTTCGGCACACAAGCTGACGACTGGACTGGTTACAAAAGCCCCAATACTCAAGCATATGCCTCTGTGATGTGTGGGTTCGAGACGATTAAAATAGTTGGTCGAGCCAAAGAATACACAGTACAAACGTAGTCAAGCTTCGACCGGATCAGAGAGCGATATAGATGAGAAGAACAGTCCGATCAGCTCCCCAGGATGTGCCATCTAAAATGCGTAAAATATTAAGGGAACCGTCACACCTGCACGGGGATGGGAGAAAAGAAAAATAGACGTGTAGGAAAATTCTTGTATAAGTTATGCGAAAAGCTGTTTAGGGTAAAAGAAGTGAAGGTCAAGAAGAAATGACAACTGCTCTGGAAAACAAAAGACTTATGGTCAGGGGAACTGAGTCAGCGAGTAAATCTCATAAATATCAAAATAAACATCATATTACCCTATATCAACCATGTTTACATTAGGTTAACCGGTGTATGTTACATTTTCAGGGAATAGTGCACGAAGCCTCTTTATTTTGTAAGAAATACTCGTATTATATCAATTTGTATAACTCGTAAACCACAAGAAAAAAAAAAGAACTTCTAGAACTGTTTAAAGGAAGCAATTGATTTCAAATAAATTCTAATTTCCCATCAGCTGTTTCCGAGAAATTCGCTGTAATTGGTTAGAAGTTTTCAATAGTTTGTCAGTTTTTGATGTGCTGTCGCCATTTATCAGTTTCTGGTGATGTTGGAAAAGATAACGTATATTTAAATTATTCTGTGGTTTTCCTGCAATGTCTTTGTAGCTGAATGAAACGTTTAAAGAGACCAATTCTAGGAATTCTTTATTTCGACAACATAAAGATGACAAGTAAATAATTTGACGTGTTTCAGTCTTTCTATCCAATTTTGCACAAATCTTATTCCACTTACTGCTTTCTTGGAGGTGCAAGGGAAATAAGGAAATGCAGTAGGCTGTGGGCGATAGTCAACTCTTTGAAGAGGTGGAGGTGGAGGTGGAGGTGGAGGTAGAGGTAGAGGTGGAGGTGGAGGTGGAGGTGGAGGTGGAGGTGGAGGTGGAGGTGGAGGTGGAGGTGGAGGTGGAGGTGGAGGTGGAGGTGGAGGTGGAGGTGGAGGTGGAGGTGGAGGTCGAGGTCGAGGTCGAGGTCGAGGTCGAGGTCGAGGTCGAGGTCGAGGTCGAGGTCGAGGTCGAGGTCGAGGTCGAGGTCGAGGTCGAGGTCGAGGTCGAGGTGGCGGTGGCGGTGGCGGTGGAGGTGGCGGTGGAGGTGGCGGTGGCGGTAGCAGTAGCAGTAGCAGTAATTTATTTCCTTTACATCAACAAATGGAAATACAAAATCAAGATTACAATTATAAAATCCATACTGAAATATGCCAAATATTCCTAAATCCTGAAAATCATATCATGTTGCCCACCATTGAATAGCAATTCGGTCCCCATACACCTAACCCCAGGTTTTTATGTATTAGAGGTCCTTTACTCCTTTTTACACTTTCTGCCATTTCACCTATCCCACTCTACATTTTCCTCTTAATTGTTCTTAGCCATCTCTCTTTAACTTTCCCTAAATAATTCCCTATATTTATCCTGTTCCTTTCTCCTTTTACTGATAACATTTTTCTAATTACTACTTCACCCCCCAAATGGTCCCATTTACGTAGCCAAGCATGCTCTCTCCATATCTTTGTTTGACTACAATTTAATATACATTGGAAGTCTGTATTCTCTTCTGCACACACTGGACATTTATCTAGCTCCATCTCTTGACCTATGCCTTTCAAGTTTCTCACTCCTGTTCTCGCCCAAGCAAAACCTTCTTGCCCTAACTTACTACATATAACTATATATCCTTCCCTCCCCCAGGTTGTTTTTATTTCTCTAAATAATCTCAGTGAGCATTTGTTACTTGTATTGGCGAAAATGTCTTGTCTGTCAATATCTTCTAATCTTAGCTTAACTTCTTTCCAGAAGCCTCTATACCCATAATCTGCATTTATCTAAGAATGACCCATACCTATCTGCTTCAACACGTCATATATTTTATGCGCCCAAGACCCACCCCTGTTACTACTCTTTTGAATATGAAATATTCTTTAATTATATTGCCATCTTCCAAGTTAGTGATTCTGTATAAATATTTCACTGTCCTTGACAAGATTTTAATTTTAGTAGAATGCCTGCCAAGTTCTAATTGTGCTGCCCCATTAGGTGATGCTATTTGTATTCCCAATATGTATTTACAAAAGCATCTATGCGCTTTATCAGTGTCTCTCCTAGCCTCATCTACTCCCCAAAACTCTGATCCATATAACATTCTACTTTCTACCGCTGCTGTATAAATCCTCTCCAACCATTTGACATTTATATCTGGCAGTTTACTGTAGCATGATCTTATCACTCTCATGGCCGTTTTACCTTTTGCCACAGACATCTTTTTGGTTCTTTCCAGCTGCCATCTGAACTCAACCTTGTCCCCAAATAATCAAATCTTCTTACTACCTCTATTTATCATCTATTAACCCCCCATTACTCATCCTTACGCAACCTGTATCCTTTTTTTGAAGACCATAATCTTGGTTTTGTTTTCATTCACTTTCAAACCCCATTTATTGCAATGAGAATTGGCTGCCTCGATTGCTCTTATCAGCCCTCCATTTGATATGGACCCACATAGATTGCATATTTTACCCAGATTTACATTTTGTGTAATCAACTTTTTCTATCTCTTACAGCTCAACAGCTATACACATGTAATTTAGAATGACTTCCCAGAAAACTCTTAATATATATTCCTTATTTCATGAAAATGATTTAAATAGGTAGTATTATAATCAAAATCCTTACAGACGTGTTTGAAATACTAAAACTGTCAAAATGTTTCCTCGTAAAGGGTGGCTTGGGTTGGTAGGAATTTTCTTAAAATGCCGAACACCTGTAACTGCTTTATTTGTCCCTAAATCTTTATAAGAGTTTTAACTTAAAATCATCATTTCTGCTAAACAAATACAATACCTCAATATGCCTCTTTAATGCTTCATTGTGTCTCTGTAGCATGCACCCTTTGTGCTGTTAGTAATCTCTCAGACCTAGGCAGAACTTCTCTTACATTGAGCTATACAACGATTTCGAACACAACTCTACAATTCACACGTGACTTGCTTCCTGCACCGTTCCACAGCCTGCAGATTCCTCATCACGGAACTTCGAACGTACCATACCTCACTGTGCGACAGATTCGTGAACTGCTCCAGGGCACCGACTCTTCACTACAGAGCCAACCTCAACTCGAAGCACCACACTGCCCTCACTGCTCCTCCATTAGTCACTGCTGGCAGGCTGTGGTCAGCTTACTCGCGCCCAAACCCAGTAGGGTTTAATTG
This sequence comes from Mantis religiosa, assembly GCA_030765055.1. Classification (NCBI taxonomy): domain Eukaryota; kingdom Metazoa; phylum Arthropoda; class Insecta; order Mantodea; family Mantidae; genus Mantis; species Mantis religiosa. The sequence continues at coordinate 134,715,779 of CM060956.1, read as the reverse complement.
CAGGTAGCATTTTGGATGGACTTTTGTACGATGGCTTGTGAGAATCTAGGCAATTAGAAAGAGAAAGCAAGTTGCCCCTCGATGCTGTTACTGTAGAAAATAATACCCGTTACACCTTGATGTAACTGATGTATTGCATTCTGTTGATTTAAGGACAATACATTATGAATAGGGATATGTGGAGCTCACTTTTTACTGCTGTTAGGAATTGCTCCGGTGTTATCTCGTATGCCCGCATGCAATGCGGGGTACACGATGTTGCCTGAAGCGGCGTCTCCTGGGGTTATACCCCTCTAGAGACCTAACGAGGCACTTTGATGTTGCATTAAATCTGCATATAGCTTTTTATTATTTTTAATTTTAGTCCAGCGATTAACTTTATCCTCCAGTATGGAAGAAAACAGTTTTCATGCAGTCTTACAGGAAAGTAATGTTAACTGCAGAGGTTGTACTCCAATTAGTTCCAGACCCGTAGGTTCGAAGACCCTGTCCTCCTTCAACTAGGGAGTTACCGAGCTGTCCCTAAAGATCGCCCGGCGCATCCGTGGGCCCTTCCATAGGGCAAGACATAGAGACTAACAAGGCCCTGCCCCAATTGATCCTGTGGACTCAAGACATGATGGAAGTGGGTACGCTACTTACGCGCGCAAACCCCAAAATGGGAAGCAGCAGTAATTTTCCAAAATGGCGAAGATGTTAAAATGCTCAAGTATAAACTCGGTGAGTGCTGCTTCAATAACCAAGCAGAACAGATAACAATTCTAGAGGGACTTCGAGCAATAGCCAATAACAGCTTAGAGCTTACAGTGGGAAATAAATTAGGCGTAGTGAACACGGACAGCCAGATTACAGTAGACCTTCATAAGAACAGTCAAATCCGAAGCAAAATAATAGAAGAAATAAAGGCCAAGATCAAGCATCTGCAGGACAACGGCTGGACCATCCACATAAAATGGTTAAAGGCACACGCGGGACTACGCGGGAACGAAATAGTAGACCAGGCGGCAAAGGAGGCTGCACAGGAAGACAACGGGGAGATTATCTACAGCGAGATACCTAGGACACACATAATCAAGGAGGCAGAAGAGAAAGGACTGCAACGGTGGCAAGACCAATGGGACAACACAACAAAAGGAAGAATCAGCAAAAAGTTCTTCCCTTCTGTGCAAGAACGACTAAAACTGAGCATCCCACTCAACGGACAGACTACCGCCATCCTAACTGGACATGGGAAGACAAGGGACTACTACAACAGATTCAAAATATCGGAAAGTGCAATGTGCAAATGTGAACTACAAAACCAAACAGTGGATCATTTAATATACAACTGTCCTCTTCTGAACAGTGAAAGATTAGAACTCAAACAAAACATTAGACTGAGGGGTGGACAGTGGCCGGCAACAAACAGTGATCTAATCAAGCACTACCAAAAACAATTTTTAAAATTTATAAACAAAATAGACTATGAAAAAATGTAAAAGCATAACCAAAAAATTGTATAATATAATGAGAACTTGTAACACTTGTAAAAATTGTAATTACTATAACTCGTTGTAATAAGTTTAAGGAATGTATGTAGTGTTACGATGTAATGGAACATGCGGTGTAATAAATAAATTTAAAAAAATGGAAAGGCTACCCATATGACCTCGGTGGGCCTGCCTGCTGATTCAGCACACCTTCTAATAGCTATGCTGGCTAGTACGAGGGAATATTAATGGCTTCCCTCAACCCCGTCCGGAGACGTACCCGAATCTCCCACGGGTATCGGAAACCACTGCCCCCTCGAGTCCAACCCAATCCGAGCAACTCCCAATCTAGCAGGGGCATGAATGTCTGGCCCGAGGTTCCTCTAGTAACGTTAGAGGTACCACGAGTGCTAGGGGTTCACAGCGCCCGCACCACGGCAGCAGAAGTGGACGGATCACCTCCCCTACGGGAACAGGAAAGTAATGGCCAACAGAGTAGAGGATAGGAATCATCTGTTTTGTGCCGTTTGACGGTATGGTAGCCAGCTTTCTCAGATTTCGCAGGCATAGATCAGGAGAGAAAATGCGCGATAACGAAACAGATGTATCTTCAGACCTGTCCTCCCATCGGCTTGCGCGCAGAAGGTGCTTCTGGAACTGTAAGTCTCTTGAATTACAGTCGTGGAAGACTGTACTTGAGCTCATGTTACTTTCTCACGCTAGTCTTGCGCAGTTATCGTGACATTACCAAGTAGAATAGATAAGAAACTTAACTTTTGGACCATGCCATACACAGACACGCCTTTTAATCAATTCACAGGTTCTTAAAACATGTATTCATGGTGAAATCTATGAGAGGAAATATTTCAGAATTTCAGTATTACTTAGAAGAGAAAGTGTAGTGTTTCGTAACAGTCACATAAATATATGATAGTGTGCAGATATACAAGGCTGAAACAAATGAAAACTTTAAATTTGTAATAGCAAATCTAAATGTATCACCGTTATCCTGTAAGTTGGTAAACGTGCTACAAACAGCGTGCAGAATGGCCTGTAGGTGGCAGTACCGTGCAGATGCACACATATCGTTGCAGTATCAGTATAAAGATGGCCGCCCCAATTGCGACTTGCACCAGGGCGGTACAGCGTTCTGTTATTTGGTCTTTGCGTAGTGAAGGTGTCAAACCTATTGAAATTCATCGACGAATGAAGGTTCAGTACGGTGATGCATGTTTGTCACAGCAGTAGTCTACGAAAGGAGCAAGAATTTCGCAAATGGTATAACTTCAGTGGAAGGTGCTCCATGTCCAGGTCAGGCACAACGAGTTGTGACTCCACAGAACATTGCAGTAGTTGAAGCTATAGTGAAGGAAAACCACCGAGTGACACTGAATGGCATTGCAACATGTTTAAAGATCAGTCATGGGTCAGCACACTACATTGTGCATGATGTGCTTCAGTTTCACAAAGGGTCTGCAAGATGCGTGCCACGGCAGCTAACTCATGAAAGGAGAGAACGGTGTGTTGATGATTGTGAATAACTTCTTCGGCGCTTTGAACGGGAAGGTGATGGCTTCCTTGCAAGAATCGTTACTGGGGACGAAACCTGGGTTCATTTCCACCAACCGGAAACGAAGAGAGCGTGCAAGGAATGGCGTCATCCATCATCACCAAAACCAAAATGGTTTCGAACAGAACCATCAGCAGTAGAGGTTATCTGACTCTCTTTTGGGACGAAAAAGGCGTTATTTTGGAGCATTATCTGGCTAGAGGGACCAACCATTGCATCATACAAAGATATCTTAAAAATTCACCTACGGCCTGCAATCAAATCAGCACTGTCAGCTGTCAGCATTGCTGTCAGCAGGTGTCCGTTTGCAACATGACAATGCAAGGTCCCACACTGCCCGAACAACAGTTGCAACAGTCACAGGTCTGCACTTTGAGTGTGCTCCTCATCCACTATACTCACCAGACCTTGCCCCCAAGTGATTTCCATATGTTTAGACCACTCAAAGACGCAATGGGAGGAAAGAAGTTCGGTTCCGATGAGGAGGTACGCCACGCGGTGTAAGTGGTTGTGCGGACAGTCAATAGAATTTTTTTCTAAAGGCATCTATACACTTTGTAAGCGCAGAAGGACTTTTTAATTATTTTTTTATTTTTGTAATTTAAGTCCTCCAACGTCAAGTCATATCGGACGGTGAATGAATTAGGTGAAATGATGCTGAAATGAGTCCAGGGTCCATGGAGCTTAAAGTTACCCGACATTCGTCGTGAAGGATAAGGGAAAAAACCGGAAAAAACCTTATGCAGGTAACTCACCCCTACCGAGATTCGAACTCGGTACCTCGGTAAGGGTGAGTTACCTGGATAAGGACTTGAATTGAGTGTGGGAGGAGATTACGTTGAAAAATGACACAGCTTTGTAACACTTCCGCACAAAAATAGTATTTACAAATACTTAAGATTTTCATTGGACTCACCCTTGTATTTGTCTCTATTAGCCTTCAACTATTTATCTTGTTATAGCAGAACATTGTCGCTCTTATATGTTTCCTCCTAGCACAAGTACCTTAAGCAGTAACCTTTGGGTTTTATTAATTATTATGAACCTAGTTGGGGCATAGGGGAAAGTGCTTAACGCAATTATCACAGGAGGCATGCACTTCATTAACAGTTAATAGGTGCGCCTAATTGGAGATATCTTGGTAGTGGTGTAGAAATATTAGGCCACGTAATGGACTCTTAGGAAGAAACTTCTTAAGAACAGGTGGTGTTGTGATAAACATGAATAGTTAAGGGAGAAAGAAAAATATGAAGAATGACCTACGGAAACTTTATAATTACATAAGTTCAAAAATATTAGTATCGGAATATGCACGCTGCGATAGTTTTATTTATTTATTTTTAACGTTTTTTAACCTAAGTGTGTATCGGACGATTTAGAAAATGGGTGGAATAGTGCTAAATGAACCCAGGCTCCAATTAGCTTAGAGTTACCAGGCGTTTATATGAGGGCTGTTAAATAAAGAATGATCACGATATCTTTTTGGACAACATACCTTTACTCATCCTCATAATTTTGATGGTCCTTCTGAAAATAATCTCCCCTGAATGCAATGCACTTGTCTCAGCGTTTCTGCCAGTCTTCAAAGACATACTGGAAAGCATTTTTTGAGAGATCCTTCAAAATTGCCTCCGCAGCCTTCACCACTGCTTCTGATGATGGACAATGCCTCCCACGAAGGCGTTTCTTCAAGTTAGGGAATAGCAAAAAGTAAATTGAGGCTAAATCCGGACTATAGGGAGGGTGAGGGATGCACTTCACGTCGATTTTTGCAAGATATTCAGCAACAACATTGGCAATATGCAGCCGCGCATTATCGTGGTGCAGCATCCCGCCTGCTTCACGGAAATGTGGTCTTTTGCGCCTGATATGGACTTGCAATGTTTTCAGGACATGACTGTAGTATTGTCTAGTTACTCATGTGTGTGCAGGTACAACATGCTGATAAACCATTCCATAAATATCTAAGAATGAGATGACCACAACTTTCCCAGCAGAAGCAAACACTTGTTATTTTGGGGGCCAGTGATGAAGGAAATTTTCACACTGAGCTTTGCTGTTTGCTCTCAGGATCAAAATGATGTAGGCAAATTTCATCAGCAGTGATTACGTTTTTAAGAAACCCCGGATCTTCCTCTAACATCAACTTTAACTGCATGTTACCTCCATCGCAGCGGTAGGCGATACTGAACATGTCTGAACTTGCCTGGTTCTCACCGGCGGGAACCATGAGTACCAACAATGAAACTACTACGGCGTGTTTGTTTCACATTAAGCTAACAGAATATAATGAGACTGAATTTTAGTTCGAAAGGTTATTACCGTAAAAAAATTATGATCATTCTTTTTTGAACAGCCCTCGTACATCAGGATAAAGAAACTCTATCTAAAAAATTCACACTGACCTGCATTCGAAGTCAGGACCTCCTGATCTGATGCAGACACGCAAACCTCATACTACAGAGGTGGACGTGGTAGTTTTAAATCTTAAAGGGGGCTTTGAAATATAAAGCGCCCTTTTTTAAATCACAATTTTTATCAGTTTAATTCCTTCTACTATTTATGTATGCGAATTGGAATAATGTTACATTCCAGTAAAACAGTAATGCCAAAATTTCACTACAAATAATGTTATGCCTCTCCCTTAATGGACATTTTGGAAATAAAGGCCCAAAATTTTCTAGAACTGAAACATGAAAATTTAGAATTAAATTCTGCATCTTAAAAGCATACGACTGAAAATATTTAGAATATCTGATTTTCTTAAGATGAATAAACATTATAACTAAATAACCAATTATCTACGATATTTTCAGAACCAATAATGTACTTGAACCCCTCAGTAGCGTAGGTAGTAACGTGTCTATCTCGCATTGGGAGGTCCCGAGTTCGAATCTCGATCAGGGTGCGTTATCTGGAGAAGCTTTTTATACAGAGGTTTCCCTGTTCCTGAAAGATGAATGTACGGTAAATCTAAGCTCTATGTAGTCTGGGCTCATTTAAAAATTATTTCATTCATCGTCCGATATGACTTATCTTTGGAGGACATTAAATAAAGAAAAATGAACTCCATATATAAATTTTTGGGAACACCTTATCAAGTTCTTCTTAAAGGATTGTACAATCGCGCAATTGCTAAATTGTGACACAGATATATAGCTTGTTTCAAAGCGACACCGCAGCATTAAATATTACATTACTTTGTGATTAGACAGCGCAGTAATCGTTAGTGTGCGAACCTCAAAGGTTGTTATTGGGACGTACTAGCCACGAAAAGAAAAGCATTGCTCCTTGCTCTTTATCAGTGACAGACCATAGCCTCGGTTTCAGGTAATAGGGCAAAGGGTATCTACTTATGAAAAAGTAGACTAATAACTCAGACAGTTCCAAGATTGCTCATTTTAGTATGATCTTAATTGTACAGTGCTTTCAACCACTTACTGTAAAATCAACAGCTTACTTTTAAGTTACAAATGCTTTGTTTAGTATTATTAAACACAGTGAAATAAAAAGTTCGTCTCATTACATAAGGCATCTAGTTTTGGTTAGCTTCATCTACAATTCTTTGATATTGTTTTCTGTTCTTTTTATCATTTAATGCTTCCATCTTCAGTCTCAAAGGTATAAGTTGCATACGTCCGCCAGCTTATTTGCGGTCATCGACTGTTAAACGGAATGTTAGAGCACGTTAATCACCTATAAACACGTAACTAAAGAATAGCTTCTATATTGCGGTTCCATATGTCAAATGAATTCTTAATAGTAGCAAGCTACCGTGGATTGTGAACTACAGCACGCGACACGGCGTGTCACCTACCTGCGAACTTCAATAGTGTGAGGCACTAGGTGTTGTTCCTGTCACTGTCCAATCCACACTCATTCTGGAGCGTTTTTATGCTGCTCTTTTGGCTGTAAAATCTATCTATATATGTCACATAGAAACTGAGTAATTATTTCTATATATTAGTTTGGTGTCACTCCGAGACACCCTGTATCAGCCTGTTCAGTCAAAAGTAAAGAAATGTTATCGAACAGCTGTTAAAATATCACTCAAACCTACCATATTCGGCTACTTAATTGTATCTGCAGGGCTATAAGAACTCAAAACTTCTCGGGAAATATAATCAGGCTGAAACATTCAATTCCATAGCCGGGATTCGAACCATGGATCTTCCGGTCTTCCTCATATTGCCCTAACCACTGAGCTGAAATGGAGTTAAAGAACTGGAGAACTTAATGTCATGTTGCTACATTGCCATGGGAGATCCACAGTTCAAATGCCGGCTATGGTACTGAACTTTGCATTTTGGTTTAGCTAACCAAAACCTTACCTTACACGGGATGGATGAATCAGTGTTTTGCAAACGTTGTTAAAGAAGGAGCAGAGAAAATAATGTGAAGGCAGCAGTTTAGAATTCTTTAAATAATTTATTAAACGTTTCCCGATTGACATCAAACGATTTCCCACAAAGTGTCAATATCTGCAACAGGTATTTGTGTTAAAAATGCTTTCTTCTGAAGTGCTATAAAAGTGTATAAAATTCCGCACATTAATAACGTAGATAGCGTCAGTGTATTTCACTGCGTGGGGCGCGCGACGTTCGCGAGGGTACAGTAAAAGAAACAATAAATCTTCACAGTCGACATCATCCAGGAGGCTGTGATATATGTGGGGCCTACCCGAGTTAACGCAAAGATCCATTATGAAATGAAACTTGTGTTTACAAGCATCGAAGGGTCTAGCTTCCGGTTCGGTTATGAAATATGTTGGGAGTTTTGCTCCTACGCATGAGATAACATGAGATCTCGGCGATATTTCGTCTTCACTTTTTATCTAAATCCCAATGATATTAGCTGAACCAGAAATGGATTTTATCGCTGGAAAATACGTGATCGGGAAAACACTAAAAGACCAGAGTATATAATTTTCTCACAGGGGTGTAGTAAACGGGTTCCCTTAAATTATGAATGGCGTTTACAGAGTGAGGTGGCTAAGGAAGTTGCTTTGGGAGGCCATGAGTTCGAAGCCGGTGGTTTACCTTCCATACCTAGAGCTTTTTTTTATATATCCCAATTCCCCCGCCTCGGTAGTGTAGATGGTAGCGTGTCTGCCTCAAGGTCAAGATGTCCACAGGTCCAATCTCGGTCAGGGAGAGATACCTGCATAAAGCTTTTCCGGGATTTTCCCTTATCCTGAAAGGTGAATGTTGGGTAACTCTATGGAACCTGGGTTCATTTGAGCATCACTTCACCCATTCCATTCATTGTCCGGTATTGTACGAGGCATATTTTTTAAGTCAGTACCGTTTTGAAATTAAAAAATACGTGCATAGATATTGTATTAATTTTATTTTTACATGAAAGCCTCTACCTTAATCTACTTTAGTATATAATTTCCGTGAATATTGAGGCACTTGTCATAACGTGGCACCAGTTTTTGAATACCCTCCTCATAAAATTCTGCCGCCTGAAGTGTTAAGCACTGTATCACAACTGTTTTGATTTCGTTATCGTCTTGAAGATGCTGACCGCCCAGATGTTTCTTCACCTTTTCGTCCACTTTCTGCACGAAATCTTCAGTAGCGACCGAAGGACGCCCACTACGTTCTTCATCATGCACATTTGTGCGGCCATCTTTAAATGCTCTCTCCCATTTCCTTACCATTCCATCACTCATAATGTTTTTTCCGTAAACTTCACAGATCCCACTATGAATATCGATCGGTTTTACGCCTTTAGCACTAAGAAATCGTATAACAGCCCGTACTTCACAATCGGCGGGACTCACGATTGTCGGAGGCACCTTAAACACTCAGTAACTAACGTATACATTGAAGAATCAGACTGTAATGGCGTCAGTGCGTAGACAAGAGATGTGGGTAACCAGCGCGCATGCGTGAAACACCGACCATAGCGCTGCAGCGGCGGAACCGCAAAACGGTACTGACTTAAAAAACATGCCTCGTATATATAAACTCGAGAGTACCTCCCAGGGCAGATCCTCACAGAGTGTAGGCTGCCCCCCCTCTGATGACCAGGGAGCTACCGAGCTCTCCCGAAAGGGCACCCGGCGCCTATGTGGGGCTTTATGTAGGTCAAGATCTAGAGACTGTGAACCTGTGTGGTCCTGTGAACTCAAGATGGGATGGAAGTGGATTCGCCACTTAGGCGCGCCAACTCCAGAATAGTAAGGCTAACGATATGACCTCGGTAGGGCCGTCGGGTGATCTGGCACACCTTCTACTACGCGGGAATATTATGGCTTCGCTCAACACCGTCCGGAGACGTATCCGATCTCCCACGGATATCGGGATCAACTGTCCCCGAGTCCAACCCAATCCGAACAACTCCCAAACAGAACAACTCCCAATCAGGGAAGGGCTCGAATGTTCGGCTCGGGGTTCCTCTAGTAATGTCAGAGGTACCACATGTGCTAGGGCTCCGCAGCGGCCGCACCACGGCAGCTGAAGGGGACGGATTCCCTCCCCTACGGGGATATATATAATCACTTCCATTGTCGTCTGTCCGCTGTTCTGACATACCAAGCTCATATGGTTTCGTCTGTGGCCGGCATACGGGAGGTCCGAGTTTGACTCCTGTGGCCGACCTACCTGATCCATGTGTTCCCAGGTAAATGCCGGGTAGTTAGGTACATATCCCGAATTTCAGTGCCGACCCTCGTAGCCGTGTTCGCTAACGCGTATGTCTCTAGTATTCCGCTGCGTAGAGGGTCGCGGGTTCGAGTCCCGCCTTGGGCACTGGTGTTTATGTGTATAGTGAATATTTGTGAAACTAGGAAAACAGATAACAAAATAAACGGCAATAATAAAAAATCATTTAAATAAGAAAAAAAGAAAAAATATATATCTATACTCATAGATATTTTTTTTTTCCTAAATAAAAGAAAAACATTCTTGTCACTCCATTTCATCTCCTTTAACATTTCACATCACCTATCATCTGGTGGTCCCTTTCAGTGTAGTAGTGCCGGCGGGTGTCTCGGCGTTGCTCTTCGTGAAATGTCCTCATGCGGTGGGATGGTCTCTGGTCACCGAACCTGGTCTGCTGTGTTTCCGGACAACAGTAGTGTAGGAGGCCGGTGGAAAACTGTAGGGACCCTGCCCTCTGCGCTGTCATGACAGCTTGGGACGACCACACTCTGTCTCCTCTGACCACATTCTTCCTCTCATCCTTCTCCCTTACTTTGGGGTTTTCCCGTATTCTGAAATATATATGTCTGGTAACTTTAAGCTCTACGGACCCTGTGCTCATGTGACCATTCTTTCATTCATCGTCCGATATGTCTTAACTTTTAAGCCTTTCCCTTAACCGGAAAGATAAATGTCGGGTAACTCTAAGCTCTATGTACCCTGGACTCATTGGAACATAATTTCATTCATCGTTCGATGTGAATTATATTAGGCTTCCCCTTACCCTGAAAGGTGAATGTCTGGTAACGCTAAGCTCTATGCACCCTGGACTCATTTGAGCATCATTCCATTCGACGTCTGATATCGAATTATCGTTTCTTTATTCTGAAAATTAAACGTTTGGTAGCTTTAAGCATTGTGGAGGTTTTGCCCAATCCTGAAGATGAATGTTTGGTAGCTCTTAGCTCTGCGGAGGTTTTCCCCTATCGTGAAATATGAATGTTTAGTAGCTCTTAGCTCTCTGGAGACCTTCCCCTATCCTCAAGGATGAATGTTTTGTAGCTCTTAGCTCTATTGGTGTTTTCCCTTATTCTGAAATACGAATGTTTTGTAGCTCTAAGCTCTGTGGAGGTTTTCCCCTATCCTAAAAGATGAATATGTGATAGCTCTTAGCTCTCTGGAGACCTTTCCCTATCCTCAAGAATGAATGTTTGGTAGCTCTTAGCTCTATAGATGATATCCCCTATCCCGAAAGATGAATATTTGGTAGCTCTAAGCTCTTTGGAGGTTTTCTTTATACTGAAAGCTGAATGTTTGGTATCTCTAAACTCTATGGAGGTTTTGCCTTATCCTTAAGGACTACGAATGGTAGCTCTAAGCTCAATGGAGGTTTTTCCTTATTCTGAAATATGAATGTTTGCTATCCCTAAGTTCCATGTACCTCGCACTCATTTGAGCATTATTTCATGCGTCGTCCGATATGACTTTACTTCAGATGTTTTTGCCTTATCCTTATCCTATGGACTCTAGCTCAATGTCACCTGGACTCATTTCCATATCACTTCACCCATTTCATTCATGGTCCGATGTGTATTATCTTCGGAGGAAGTAAATATTTTTAAAAATTTCAATTTTTGAAGGTACTAAATGTGAATCTTGTAGTTCGCCACAACGTGTGAAAATGTCCCTAACACGGTGATTCAGAAATATCGACTTGGTTTCGTTATCCAGTCTACATTTGTTTCCCGCGGACGAGGATGAAATATTCACAAGGTTGAACCATGGCCTGTATCGATCAAAGGACAATTTTCAATATTTATAAGGAAATGAAAGGTGCTAGGACGGTGTGGCCGCAAACTGTTAAAACTACTCTTGTTGGAGTCCAGTGCACCTTAAACATTCCGTTTGTCCGACCAAGAGAGCCATTAATAAGCAACGATATTTGGAACCGGTCAGATTTCCCTATCATTAAGAACCTCCTTTATTTACCTTCAAAAGGTTGCGGCTGTAGGAGTTCCTGTTTACCCAAACAAAGGTCGGAAACAATGGGATGCACACTGCAGTGTGATTATTCGACTCTCTTCTGTTTTCACGTTAATGCAGTGTCGACTTCTGGTTTACATTAAACACAGTTTGCAATACAAGGCCCAGATTCTTTGTAAAACATCGCGTGACGAAACTAAACCTAGAGGCAGGAACATACACAATTTACGGATTATAAATAAACAAATAAATAAAAGAATTACGAACATTTTAAAATATACACTAATGAAACAAAAATACACACCACATTTCTAAAAATAAACATACATAAAAATAACTTAAATTTCAAAAATATAACTAGAAGTTTAATTTTCCCTAATCCACCTCCCTCAAAAGTTTATAAATTTAATTTAAAAATACATTAAATAAATATATATTAAATATATATTAAATTTAATTTAAAAATATATTAAACCGAAAATAAGATTGCCTACATTTTCCAGCGAATTTAGGATATAAGTAACTATTAGTATTTCTTAAATCAACATTGGATGGTTTTAAATATAAATTTTAAAACTTAATTTTAGACTCCCATACTAAAAATCCACACTGTGCCACTTCGAAACTTTCTTTCTGATTTGTTTTAAATGTATGGCATTTCTTTATTAATACACACAAATGAGTAATATAGTTTTCTTTTGTCTTTTAGACTTAACATAAAAATAAATTTTAAATTTTGTTATTTTAAATGTCGTACATATCGTTTTTCTTTTATTATTGCTTTTGAAAATTAATAGCTGAAAAATGTTAAATAAAAAAAATATATGGCGTTTATTTATATATGTTTTGTGACACTATATAGCAAGTTTTGGAATCAACTGATATATACTGCATCGTCTACAAGATTTTCAACAACTTCATCATCATCATCATCATCATCATCATCATCATCATCATCATCATCAACATCATATGGTTTGTATCATATCTAAATGAAAGAAAACAGAGCGTTGAAGTAGCCGTCAGTGATATTGGTTATGACAAACAAACTTCGAACTGGAAAGTAGTAACTCATGGAGCACCCCAAGGTTCCGTGTTAGGGCCTTTATTATTTCTGATCTATTTAAATGACCTCTCACTTTATATAAAGGGCATTGCAAGTACAGTTCTTTCCGCCGATGATACTAGTGTCCTGGTGACCAGTACAAATTTAAACGAGTGTATAGTTAATATGAATTATGTTTTGAACTTTATGTCATGCTGGTTTAAAGCGACAATTTTTCTGTGAATCTAGACAAAACAAAAGTAGTCAAATTTATAACCTGTCATACGTCACATACTCAAATATAAATCGGGATTAATGATATGCTATTAGAAGAAATTGACAGCATAAAATTTCTGGGTCTTCAAGTGGACAGATGTTTAGATTGGAAAGCTCACATAAATTATATCTTACCTAAACTTAGCTCCGCCTGTTATGCTATCCGAGAACTGGTTAATGTGAGTTCTATTGACACACTTAAATTAGTATATTATGCATACTTTAACTTTATTAGTGAATACGGAATATTATTTTGGGGCAACTCAGTAGTAAGTAAAAAAATATTTCTTATTCAAAAGAAGGTTAAAAGAATCATTACTAACACCCACAGCAGATGCTCCTGTAAAGATCCTTTTAGAAGATTGAAGATATTAACGCTTCCTTGCATGTATATATTCTCGATCCTAAAATTCTTTGTATGCCATCGTGCCTTATTTGCAACAAATAATGTAATCCACAGAATAAACAGTAGACAAAAGTATAATATCCATTATCCCAGTGCTAAACTTTCTTGCTTCCAGAAAGGTGTGCATTATGAAATCATCAAAATATTTGGCGCACTTCCTAATGTTCCTAAATAAAAAATTGATAATTTCGGTGCTTTTAAAAATGCTGTTAGAGAGTACCTTTGTTCAAAATCTTTTTATTCTGTACAAGATTAACTGAATGACAAATTATCCTGATAATGCATCTGTAGCTCTGTAAGTAGCATCTAACTGGTCCAATGACAAACCATTACGAATAAATCTTTGATGCATGTTTAAAGTTTATGTTTAATGTATATGTATTTAAGAAATAACAATGAATGGTATCCATTGCAAAAAGGTTGAGACCTACTGGCATAAGCCAAGTGAAAGCTGAATTAAAAAGTGTTTGTTTTTGTATCATATATAATTATCGCTGCTTTGTTTTCCATATTGTTGTTCATATTGCCTGTATACTAAAATATGTGTCTTATGTTAACTTTTGTACATATATATGCTATTAAACTTTATACCTCTGGACTTGTTCAATGTTCACAGCCTTTTCTGGCTACAAGAGAACCTACTGAACGCAAATCAATCTAATCTAATATAAAATACCGGAATACCAGTCATAGATCTTCATTTAGCTAAACACCTAGCAGTAATTATTGCTGTTTTCATTTGTTACAACAGGAACAAAGAACACCAACTCTCACATAAGCTACGTAATGAGCAAATGGATGCATTTGACATACTTTTCACGAACTGTAGGTTAGATTTTCTACTACTTTCTAGCTGCAATACAAAGTAATACGACAGAGGATAAAATATCCAGATTAATCTTCGCTCTTGCTGTACCGAAAAATGTATATCCCTTGGGTACTTTACCTCTGAATTTACAGTTTAAAATGCTTTTTCCAGGGCATCACAATGACGCAGCAGGTCTTTGAAAGTCAAATGTTATTTTCTCACTGCGTGTCAGAGAATTTACCTTTGCTGTTTCGAAGGTTTCCTTCATACACGGTAGAAAGAGACCACTTTTAGGTTTAAAAAATCTCATGTGCTACGTACACATATTTTTCTTTATATTTTATGGTTTATTGAGGGTAAAGACACAATTCTCAGAAAATATTTATTTACTTGCTTCTTTAACTAAGGTAAATATTCATAAAAATAGCTACACTATATATTTCACCATGGATAAATGCCCGCCTCTTGATGCAGGTGGTAGCGTGTCTGCGACCTGACTTCAAATCTCGGTCAAGGTGGGTTACCTGGATAAGAGTTTTCCGAGGTTTTCCCTTATCCTGAAAGATGAATGTCGGGTAACACTAAGCTCTGTGTACCCTGTACTCATTTGAATATCATTTCATTCATCGTCCAATATGACAAACGTTGGAAGACGTAAATTAAAAAGAAAAAATATATACAGAAAAATAAAATACCGATAATCGCATGCTTATATATAAATAACTCAAGCATTTCAACAATTTTTTTAACTTCTAAACTTTAAAGTTGTGGATATTATTAAAATGCCTTTGAATGTTAACTTTTGAGACCATTTCCAAATGTTCTATTTCATGTAAATGCACTTTGAACTTTATTTATTATATAAAAATGTTTAATGAACAACGCTTTGACTCTATTTTTGAGATAAAAAATGAAAGATTCAACCTTCCACGAAAAGAGTATTTGATGCGACTGTAGTGGACTACGATACAAAGGGGATTCCGCATAGAGGTCCATACTTGATCTATACTAACACCCCTATGTGGGGCATCACCGGGAGTAAGGATGAGGTGAGAGGAGTTACGACAGCGCAGAGGGCAAGGCCCTTATAATTTAGTAGTTGGAAGCACCCCGGCAGGCCACACCCCGTTACCCGCATCCCACACTACTTGATCTGGAAAGGGCCCCTGCAGACCGAGAAGGAGGTTTTACCAAGAGCACACCATTGTGCCATGCAACACCGAGACTTCAATCCAGAAACGACCAGATGAGACATGATGTGGGATGATAATTGAGATGAAATAGACGAATAGGAAATTTAAGATGATGTAATATTAATCTACACAGCATTCGCCTGTGGACCGGGGAAAACGCTCAAAAAATCCGTGAGTCAGGTAGGTAGGCCAAGGGAATTGAACACGGACCTCTCGAATGTGGGTGCCACAATGCACACACACAGACACACACACACACACAGACACACACACACACACACACACACACACACACACACACACACACACACACACACACACACACACACACAGGCACAAAATTTATTGTTAGTCTTTTATTTCAACTTCGAGATGACATTCCTCTATGGCCACTTCCAATTCACGAATAAAGTCCCACGTTTAAAGGATTTATTACATTCTTCATTTATAATGATTGTTCTTATACATACAAACCGTCTGCAGGCGAACTTTGAAATTATAATCACAATTCAACATTTGAACCACAGATCTTCCACTCCAACCTGCGTATGTGCCTTCATTGACATTTCTGCCCGCCTCGGTAGCGTAGATGGCAGCGTATCTGCCTCACGTTCAAGAGGTCCCGAGTTCTAATCTCGGTCAGGGTGAGTTACCTGAATAAGGCTTCTTCCGGAGTTTTCCGTTATCCTGGAAGACAAATGGCAGGTAACTCTAAGCTCTATGGACCCCGGGCTCATTTGAGCATCATTTCATTCAGATCTTCTCGAGAAACAGGCCAGGGGAAAAGACGATTAGAAATCGACGTTTCAGGAGCGTACATAGCTATCATCAAGTTAAGTAGTTACGTTTCTTTGATCGAATTAACGTTCTACATCCACGCCATCTCCTGAAGCAGTCTTCTGTTCAGTAATGCGAATCTTGGTAGTGTTTTGTCTTTGTTGATATTTCATTTATAACTAGTAATACATTTGTGGTTATAAAACTTCTTAAAATATCTTGACGATGGAGCGATGTACACTCCCAAAATTTCGATTTGTAATCGTCTTTTCCCCTGGCTGGTTTCCCGAGAAAACCTGCAATATATTCGTCGCCAAGAAAGCTTCTTATTTTATCATTTCACCCATTTCATTCATCGTCCAAAATGACTTAACGTTGGAAGACGTAAATTACCAAAAAAGAATAGAACAGAAGAGAAACAAAGAAACAAAAACAGAAAGAAAGGAAGGAAGGAAGAAAGAAAGAGAGAAAGAACGAAAGAGAGAAAGAACGAAAGAGAGAAAGAACGAAAGAGAGACAGAACGAAAGAGAGAAAGAGAGAAAGAGAGAAAGAGAGACAGAACGAAAGAGAGAAAGAGAGAAAGAGAGAAAGAGAGAAAGAGAGAAAGAGAGAAAGAGAGAAAGAGAGAAAGAGAGAAAGAGAGAAAGAGAGAAAGAGAGAAAGAGAGAAAGAGAGAAAGAGAGAAAGAGAGAAAGAGAGAAAGAGAGGAAAGAGAGAAAGAGAGAAAGAGGAGAAAGAGAGAAAGAGAGAAAGAGAGAAAGAGAGAAAGAGAGAAAGAGAGAAAGAGAGAAAGAGAGAAAGAGAGAAAGAGAGAAAGAGGAGAAAGAGAGAAAGAGAGAAAGAGAGAAAGAGAGAAAGAGAGAAAGAGAGAAAGAGAGAAAGAGAGAAAGAGAGAAAGAAGAAGAAAGAGAGAAAGAAGAAAGAGAGAAAGAAAGAAGAAGAAAGAAAGAAAGAAAGAAAGAAAGAAAGAAAGAAAGAAAGAAAGAAAGAAAGAAAGAAAGAAAGAAAGAAAGAAAGAAAGAAAGAAAGAAAGAAAGAAAGAAAGAAAGAAAGAAAGAAAGAAAGAAAGAAAGAAAGAAAGAAAGAAAGAAAGAAAGAAAGAAAGAAAGAAAGAAAGAAAGAAAGAAAGAAAGAAAGAAAGAAAGAAAGAAAGAAAGAAAGAAAGAAAGAAAGAAAGAAAGAAAGAAAGAAAGAAAGAAGAAAGAAAGAAAGAAAGAAAGAAAGAAAGAAAGAAAGAAAGAAAGAAAGAAATGAAGGAAGGAAGGAACGAAGGAAGGATGGAAGAAAGAAGGAGAGAGAGAAAGAACGAGAGAAATAAAGAGAGAAACAAAGAAAGAGAAACAAAGAAAGAGAAAGAAACAAGAAACAAAGACAGAGAGAAAGAAAGAAACAAGGGGAGAAAGAAAGAAGGCAAAAGAGAAAGGAAGGAAGAAAGGGAAAAAGCGAGAGACAGAAAGAAAAAGGAACGACAGAAAGAAAGAACCAAACAAACCACCAAAAACAAAGAAGGAAAGAGGGAGGAAGGGAGGAAGGGAGAAAGGAAGGAAAGAAGGAAGGAAGGAAGGAAGGAAGCAAGGAAGCAAGGATTGAATTGGATTAGTGGTTTTCTAAGGCCCGTCGACAACGAGGTCATTTGGGCCCGAGGAAGGAAGGAAGGGTGGGAGGGGGGAGGGAGGGAGGGAGGGAGGGAGGGAAGGAGGAAGGGAGGGAGAAAGGAAGGAGGTGAGGGAGGGAGGGAGGGAGGGAGGTAGGGAGGAAGGGAGGATGAAAGGAAGGAAGTGAGGGAGGGAAGGAGGGAGGGAGGGAGGGAGGGAGGGAGGGAGGGAGGGAGGGAGGGAGGGAGGGAGGGAGGGAGGGAGGGAGGAAGGGAGGAAGAAAGGAAGGAAGTGAGGGAGGGAGGGAGGTAGGGAGGAAGGAAGGAAGAAAGGAAGGAAGGATGGAAGGAAGGAAGGAAGGAAGGAAGGAAGGAAGGAAGGAAGGAAGGAAGGAAGGAAGGAAGGAAGGAAGGAAGGAAGGAAGGAAGGAAGGAAGGAAAGAAAGAAGGAAGGAAGGAAATAAGATTTCCACCTAGTCTACTGGACCAATGCCAGTCAGTCGCGAAATTTAATGTCATACAGTTAAGCTGCCATGGTAGCGCAGTGGTTAGAGAAACAGCGTGGAGTGGAAGATCCATGACAAATCCTGGCTATGGCACTGAACCTTATATTTCAGAATGTACATTTTAAAATGTGCTTTGGCATGGTTTGTGTGTGTTAGAATAATCAATTATCACTGATTGCCCTTATAAACGAAAACTGTATGACCTTGCTGACCAATATACCACAAAACAGCAATATTTTGCTGCGTTAAAATGTGTCACTGCGCTTTCAAAAACCACATGCTCGTTAAATTGTAATGGAATGAATATATATATATATATATATATATATATATATATATATATATAATACTTTGTCGTTATATTATAAATAATTACCGTGTTTTCTCACTGTGAGAAACCAACGTTTTTCAGTGCAGCTCATAAAACGCTACAAATTGAGTTACACTAACGTCATTTCGGAGGGCTTCGAACAACAACCAAAAATATTTTAATTAAAAAATTATGATTGGTGAGCCGCTACCACCAACTACAAAGGTAGTCCAATTATTCGACAAAACCTGATAAATTACATATTACGTCGTACACGTTAAAATACGATACAGGGTCTTTCAAAAGGAGTGTGATACCTTTAACATGTGGTAGCCGCCATTATTATTGAGTTACAACAGTCATTTTTTTCATGTGGTTACAGTAGTTATTGACAAACAGCTATGGAAAGTTAGAGAATTCAGCTACGGGTAGAAATTTTGTAAATGTATTATAAAAATGGATCATCTGTTCGCCAAATGGCAATGGACTATTTTTGGCCTCAACTGAAAGTTGTCGATTTCAGAAATATCTGGTTCCAGCAAGTTGGTGCCACATGCAATAGTGCTCCCGAAAAAACTGATGCTTGTAGGAGAACCTCAGAAGTCTCGGCATTTCCAGTGATGGTAATGTTAATTGGCCCCCGAGATCATCTGATTTAACGCCCTTGGATTACTTCCTGCCACAAGCGACTATATTCATTAATACTAATAATAGTTGAGGCGACTATAGTGGTACGTGTGACTTCACTGCCCCCACTCCATCACTTGTTGGATAAACACAGCACAGTGGTGTCATTGAAGGTGAACCTCCCTGATACCGAAATTATGGTTTGACAGAAGCAGTCATGATAGATGTCGAAGGAATGTTGGTTCTTTGTGACGACCAAGGCCAAGGTAAGTTCAGTTGGGGAATGTCTGTAACAATGCCATGAATGAAAGAAGCAATGTCCTTAGAAGGTTTCTAAAGGAATTGTCACTTGTCGTATATGAATAGGGAATTCTTTGGATCGTTTACAATGGCGACCAAAACCGCCACAAAAGGACTTTATTTAAAAGAGTTTGAAAAGGGAAAGTTAGGAGATATATACACGCGCAGTTGTGATCAGGGGGCACTCTTCGGCGTTTAGGCGATGGAGACGGGTCGCGGCTAGGAAGCCATTATAAAGTCTTCGGCGTGCAGCCGATAAAAGGAGGAGTCTGAGACGTCAAGCCTATTAGAGCGGTCAACTTGTTCTGTCTTCAATATTTGTCGGGTCATCAAAATTTATCGAGTAATATAATTAGCATTCAGTCACGATAAACCGAGATTGGTAACCCTCGGTCGGCAGCTTCCGTTTCGAGGTTAGAAAAGAAGAAGCAGTGAATAAATAATTTGGAGACGGGCATTCCAGTGTTGTAAAATTTCCTTCTCACACACATCCACGCATACCCTGAGAGAAACCTCATTGCTCGCCGACTCCTGTGTTCGCCATTAATCAAATTGGCGTTACAACGTGGACTCGTGTACACCCATATAATCGTTGCTTCAAAGTGGCGCACAACGTGGAGCTGTGGTAACCTGTGATCGTACACCAATATTACTGCTTCATCCTCCTCAGAGGAGGGGCCTTCGACGTTTTGCCATTTCGGGACATTGTTCCTTACTGGCATGGTGGTGGTTTTTAATGATATGACGGTGGGTGGATGGTGGTGGATATGTCTTAATGGTTGTTTGGTTTGTTGGTAGGAGTTGAAATGTAATGCATATCTGGGGGATTGTATGGGCCTATGGTGGTGCTAGCACTAGTCTGGGTCGCTTGTAAGTTTCACCGGGGTCTAGGTCATATTCACCCAGACCGCGGATTAGATTGTTGAAGCTAGAAGGGAGCTTGTTATAAAAATTATGAGATAAGGTAAGGATGTAGTCTGTGATTTTTGGGACGGAGAAGACTGCATGGATATTATCATTACGGATGTACCAATCGGAAGCTGTTGCTATCCGAAGGTAGCGGTTCTGAAGGACTTGTAGTTGGTGGAGATGCGATTTTGCTGCAACTCCGCAGACTGTGCAAGCATAGATTAGTGCAGGGCGGAGTATCTGCTTGTATATGAGCAATTTGTTGTGCAGGCTCATTGTTGATTTCCTATTAAACATAGGATATAGCATGGCCATCCTTCTGGACACTTTGTTAGCCACAGTGGTGATGTGTTGTTCCACGTCAGACGACAATCCAGAGTTACTCCAAGGTATGAAGCCTCCGTGGACCATTGTACTTCCTCTCCAGCCAGGCGGAGATTGGGTACGTCTGTTGGATAAACGTGTATAAGCCAGATGCTCACTCTCTCTTGGACTAGCTCTTGGCTCGGCTAGATGCATCTGTAGGCAACCTCTTGAGGGAAGGTAACTGGCCGCTATGACCACCTTTGCAATCTGCTTATTTCTACTAATTATTCTTATTAAGTGAATGGTAATGTTAATTAATGTCCCTCCTATCTTTTGTAGTTCTTTTGTAACCAAATAGAAAAGCCCAACCTCTCGTAAAGTATGCATCCCCCCCGTGTACGATCTGGCCATGAGCTCCTTAGTGTTTACAGTCATTTGTTAGTCACATTATGTTTATGGAGTCATGAGTGTTATTCGTGAAATTTGACTTAATTTACGTTCTTGTGTTATTAAAAATTAGGTCAACTGTATACATCGTCACTTAACTGATGTTCTCATCTACATGGAACGACAGTATGTTCCAAAATAAAATAGAAATAAACCTCAACAGTTATAGAACGTGTTTTATTTCAGTTCAAAGAACTTGTTGAAAGACGCTATACTTAGGTTTGCTGCATTTAGGTATTGAAGTGTTTAATCTTCGATTTCCTTAATCTTATTGGTATTGTGCCTTTCTTTTGTTTGTATGTATTCCGGCACTCATATCCTTCTCTTGCCGATTTGAAGCAGTATACGCGTGGAATTACTTCGGATTCCCGCCGCTTCGCTCCTTGAGCGCTGTGGGCTTACGAATGTTTCCCTAACGAACGGTGTTACTTCGAGTTGGGAAGACTGTGTCCAGCGTCGGACCAATTAAATTCTAGGGTAAGTGCTCCAGTCTCGCCTGCTGGCTCTAATAACACTGAGCAACAAAAAATATAATTTGTGAATGCTTCAAGCGCTTCATGACGCAATTTCTACTAATTTTGGGTTGAGAAAAACAAATATGACAATGAAAAATTTTTATTAGTCCTAGTTTCTATGATATACACAAGGTGGAAGTATTACATATTAACGGATTGAGAGAAAAGGATACATTTTAACTACATACATGCTAACAACAATGAAAGTGCATTTGATTTTTAAACTGGTAATTACATGCTAATAGTTCTAAATTCCTGGAAAAATACTTGGCAGATAGTCGTGTCTGAAGAGAATCATGTGGTGTCCTATTGACTTCATCGTCTTTTAGCTTGCCTCTTGTGATGGAGTCCCACAGAATCCCTATACAAATACCAACAGTAATCTGCAAGCATTACTTCATTCCAACGGCCTTGATATCTTTGTTCCATAACAGAAATGTCCTGATGGAATCTCTCCCCAAGTTCATCACTAACAGCTCCACAACTAGGAGGGAAAAAGTCTAGGTGGGAGTGGAGAAAATGGATCTTAAGGGACATGTATCCAAGGTTACGGTATTTTTGCAGGAGAACTGTCACCAAAGGCTTGTAGTTGTCATCTCTTTTGTTGCCTGACAATCCATACCACAGGATACTGATGAGATACTTACTGGCAAGATACTGATTGTGGATTTACTCAACAGCAGGACAATGATCCGAAAAGTGCTTCTTCGTTGTTCTTGCATGTTAATAGAAAAGAGGAATGTAGGTAACTGTAAAATTATGATTTGGCCGAGTAAATCATCGGATTTAAATACTATTGGACACTTAAGGGACGAACTTGACAGGGAAGAGAGAAAACTGAAGTTCTCTAATGTTGAAGTTTCGTGGAATAATTTAAGACGTAACAGTGCAGCATCTGCAGACACAATACAATTTTATCTCCTGAATCCCAGGAGCTAAAATGCATTAGTTCTGAGGCCAAAGGGCTGATACTTTTAAGAGGTTAACATCTAAACCACATTGTATGGTACCTAATATTATAGAGATAAAATATTAATATGTTTGGTGTTTTAAATTATTACGACGTGATTGTACATGTAGGGCTGTTCAATAAAGAATGATCGTAATTTTTTACGGTCATAATTTTTCACACGAAAATTCAAACTTATTATATTCTGTTAGCTTAATGTAAAACAAACAGACCTTAGTAGTTCCATTGTTGGTACTCCTGGTTCCCGCCTGTAAAAACCAGGTAAGTTTAGACATATTCAGTATCGCCTACCGCTGCAATGGAGGTAACATGCAAGGAACAAAATACGGCCTTGAAATTCTGCATTCGTCTCAACAAATCTTCAGTTGAAGCCTATACAATGTTACAGGAGGCCTATGGAGAGTCTGTTCTTCCCTACAGCACAGCTCGAAGATGCTTTAAGATGTTTAAAGAGGGGAAATAATCAGTTTCAAAGGAAGGTGGACCCGGTGCTCCAATTACTACTCTTACGGAAGAAAACATCAACACTGCTGCTGCTAATGTGAGAGTGGATCGACGAATTACCTTATGATCACTTTCTAAAATACTGAACATTTCATTGGGTGCCATCCACACGTTGGTGACATAAACATTACACATGAGACGTGTTTGTGCCCGATGGGTTCCAAGACTGTTGATACCCGAATAAAAGGACATTCGCATGAAGGTCTGCATGCAGTTAAAGTTGATGTTAGAGGAAGATCCAGAGTTTCTTTCAAACGTAATCACTGCTGATGAAACTTGTCTACATCATTTTGATCCTGAGAGCAAACAGAAAAGCTCAGTGTGGAAATCTCCTTCATCACTGACCACCAAAAAAGCAAAAGTGGCTGCTTCTGCTGGGAAAGGTATTATCATCTCATTCTTGATTTATATGGTATGATTTATGAGCATGTTGCACCTGCACACACATCAGTAAATGGACAATACTACAGGGATGTCCTGAAAACATTGCAAGTCCATATCAGCCGCAAAAGACCACATTTCCGTGAAGCAGGCTGGTAGCAGCACCACGATAATGGCCGGCCGCATATTGCCAATGTTGTTTCTGAATATCTTGCAAAAATCAACGTGAAGTGCATCCCACACTCCCCCTGAAGTTCGGATTTAGCCCCATGTGTCTTTTTTTCTATTCCCTAGCTTGAAGAAACGCCTTCTTAGGAGACACTATCCATCACCAGAAGCAGTGGTGAAGGCTGCGGAGGCGAATTTGAAGGATCTCTCAAAAATGTTTTCCAGCATGTCCTTGAAGTCTGGAAGAAATGCTGGGACAAGTGCATTGCATTTAGCGGAGACTATTTTGAGAAGCACCATCAAAATAAAGAGGATGAGTAAAGGTATGTTGTAAAAAAAAATTGTGATCATTCTTTATTGAACAGCCCTGGTACTTTACTCTTTTATAAATGACCCTAAATTTTTGAGCGATCGTGTATATTTTATTAGCAAATGAAATGTACATCTTCAATTTTCCGGGAATATTCTCAGATTTCTGCTACGTTTTTATAACTTTTGCACAACTCGGAAACGGTAAGAGACAGAATCTTACCACGTAAGAACTGGGAATTCATTAAAACACAAAAGCGCCCGACAGAACATGAAAACATGAGTTCACATTGTGTTTCAGTGCAGTTTGTTCCCGTTTTATTATTATTGTTCAATTATTATTTATATTAGTGTTATTATGTTTGCCACTATTATTAGATCTATTATCGTAGTTTATTATTCTCTGTATGCTTTGTAGAGCAAATCAAAACATTAAAAACAACAGAACTGCTCCGGAAGCAGAAGATAAACAGAGAACAAAGCAATCTAGTGTGTAAATATAGTACGTAGCTTTAGCATTTTGTATTCGAATAACATTGTTGGAAGTATGGTTAACTCTGATGTTTCGTTTCACTCATTTTTCGTATTTGAAGGTTCTTATTTTAAGGGGCGCATCTTGTACATTGCTTGAGTCCCTTAAAGAGCAGGCCTTGGACATTTTGAATGCGGTTGCAGAGAGGAATACGCTTATATATCACGGCCTGGTGAGTCCAATGACTAATCGTGTCTGTCTCACAATTCAGCCTAGACGTCGGTTAAGGTGTGAAACCGTGCGAGAGGTCCTGGGTTCGATTCCTGGCTGTGGGTGATGATTCCCCATCTTCCCCAGAGTCTGGAAGTATGAATGAGAATGTGAATGTGCACGTGATGTAACATTTGCTTAGGTTTGAACCCCAGAAAGTATAACACTGTTTCGAAATTGGTTTGGAAATTTAGGGATTTTATTAAAATAATATAAATTGTATGGAAAACGGAAGATGAAAAACTAAGGAAATTTTGTGGGTCATGTAATGACGTAATATGTGAAATTGACCAATCATAAAAGATATATATTAGTATTGATGCTAACGTAAGTAAAAATCAATAATCTTGCTGAAGAAACTTGGAGAGAAATCACCTTCCGATCAAAGTACTCAAGAGTCAGCGGACCTTTTTTTAATCCATCAATATAATCTTTTAAGGATTTAAGTTGTATTTGAGATTAGTAGTGGTTAAAGGATTCCTATAGTATTCTGTAGTATCATTTTATTGAAAATGCTGGAAAATTAATTTAGATTACATTTGGAGAACATCGAAGTTGTGGAAAATAAACTTAAATTATATATTACGAAATTTAGCTTATTCAAATGTTATTGCTTTCACTCGAAATCATCCTTGAAAAGAGGAGATCATATGAATCATATTTAAGCAGATACAATAGAAAAATAAACAACCAGTTGTGGAATAGTCGACGATATCCTGGACGGCTGATAGAAAAATGACGCTCGAACAGACCATTTAGTCATGCTATATATGGCTTCCCAACTTTGGAAACACCTCTGCAATGAAGATATCCCGTTCCAGTAATCTAAAGATTAATACCCAAAGAATACGAGTTAACACCTTCGATATGTTCCAAAAGGGGACAGCCTCCAATATGACCATTGCAGTTTAAATGGAATGAATAAAAAAGAAATAAACATAAATAAATAAAACGTTGAGAATTGCTATAGGTCAGTTTAGAATAAAAGCATTAAAACAATCAAATGAATTACAAGGATCACGAATTCGGAAAGCAATGAATGTTTGGTGTTCCAGGCTTATTCACACGACATAAGAACACAGAATTTTTTTCTGTATTTCCAATATGTATAATGGAATTTTAGGAAAAGTGTAATACCTTCCTTATTTTCTGTAATTTCGTAGTAGAGAAATGCAAAAAAAATAGAATCGGTGCATATGGACGAGTGAAATAAATACTTCTCAATCTACTAGACATCTAAAAAGTGAGTTTATTCCCTCGAAAATAAGCATGTGTAACATCTTTGTAAAATATTCCAAGATCTTTTCGGTTGCTTACAGTGTACGTGTTTATTATCACGGAGTATTCACGTTAGTTATAACTGGGAACTTTCTTCATCGCTCGAACAAACCAAGTTGTTCACGCCACTGCCATATGTCTTACTGGATTTGCCCAGTTACATTCTGCAACTGTTTTACCGCATGAAGGTATATCTGGTTGCGTTAATTATGTGGCGAATGGACCACCTTAAAGCAACAAATTAAATTAATAATTCTTATATTGCATCATCATTTTTAGCTAGGTAGATAGTGAACCTTCGGGTTCCGTTCTGAATGTCCATGATTCAATTTCGGCAATAAGTCACGATTTTAAGTCTGGCATATTAGTTATTATGTCAATTTAGAATTACTTATAACTTTCCTTAAATTTCAGGCCATACGCTTTTTGCATGCTTGCTAGGCAACGTCATTGTACAGTGATGAGCTCTTAAAATACCCTTTTCTCCTAATTTCAGTTATTTTATTAAGGAATACGCATTAAAACAACCATGATAGCGTTTATTTCTATTAAAATGAAAGAGATTGAATAAACAATTTTAAGAATAGCTTTAGAGAGTGTCTACAGAGATTCACGTGGGGGCGAACATCTGTTTTGTATAATTATGTCACTAATGATGTTCATTAATTACATATTCCAATGCTGAAACTGATTTACCAGTTGTTTGTATATAAATAGGTAGACTTTGGGATTATACGAGAGCTTTTCAATAAAGAATGATCATAATTTTTACGGTCACAATTTTTCGCACTAAAATTCAATTTTATTGTATTCTCTTAGCTTAATGTGAAACAAACACGCTGTAGTAGTTTCATTGTTCTTACTCCTGGTTTCCCCCTGTGATAACCAGGTAAGTTCAGACATGTTCAGTATCGCCTACCGCTGCAATGGAGGTAACACGCGAGGAACAATATGCGGCGTTGAAATGCGGCCGATGGAGAGTCTGTTCTTTCCAACAGCACAGTTCGAAGGTGGTTTAAAATGTTTAAAGAGGGGGGACAATCAATTTCAGAGGAAGGTGGACCCGGTGCTCAAATTATTGCTCCTACAGAAGAAAAACTTAACACTGCTGCTGCCATTGTGATAGAGGATCGACGAATTACCTTAAGATTACTTTCTGAAATACAGAACATTCCCTTGGGTGCCACCCACACGTTGGTGACCGAAACATAACACATGAGACGTGTTTGTGCGCGATTAGTTCCAAGACTGTTGATTCCCGAACAAAAGGACATTCGCATGCAGGTCTGCATCAGTTAAAGTTGATGTTAGAGGAAGATCCGAAGTTTCTTTCAAACGTAATCACTGCTGATGAAACTTGGCTATATCATTTTGATCCTGAGAGCAAATAGCAAAGCTCAGTGTGGAAATATCCTTCATCACCAACCCCCCCCCCCCCAAAAAAAAAAGCAAAATGTTTGCATCTGCTGGGAAAGTTATGGTCATCTCATTCTTTGATATTCATGGAATGGTTTATCAGCATGTTGCATCTTCACACACATGAGTATCTGAATAATACTACAGGGATGTCCTGAAAACATTGCAAGTCCATATTAGGCGCAAAAGACCACATTTCCGTGAATCAGGCTGGATGCTGCTCCACGATAATGCGCGGCCGCATATTGCTAATGTTGTTGCTGAATACCTTGCAAAAATCAAAGTGAAGTGCATCCCTCAACCTCCCTACAGTACGTATTTAACCTATGTGACTCGTTTCCTATTCCCTAAGTTGAAGAAACGCCTTCGTGGGAGGCATTATCCATCATCAGAAGCAGTGGTGAAGGCTGCGGAGGCGATTTTGAAGGATCTCTCAAAAAATGGTTTCCGGTATGTCTTTGAAGACTGGCAGAAATACTGGGACAGATGCATTGCATCCATGGGAGACTATTTTGAGAAGGAACATCAAAATTATGAGGATGAGTAAAGGTACGTTGTCAAAAAGAATTTTGGTCATTCTTTATTGAACAGCCCTCGTTTATTAATGGAATAGAATTTAAGACAATCATAACAGCGTTTATCGCTATTAAAATGAAAGAGATTGAATAAACAATTTTAGGAATAGCTTTAGAGTGTGTGTACAGAGAATCATGTGTGTGCGTACATTTGCTTTGTATAATTATATTACTACTGACGAAAATGCATTACATATTCAAATGTTGAAACTTATTTACCAATTGTTTGTTAATAAATAGGCTCAATTTGGGATTATAAAAGAACATCGTTATGAAGTAGAGTAGAGAATAGGTTTATCTACTTTAAAGAATACCCATATAAAATAAAGAAAACGCCACAGTTATTCCATGCTAAACTCACGGATTACAATTAAGTCACAGCTCAACAAAACGCAATCCAGTGCGTTTGTTTATACACACCGCTGTATGGCGCGACAGTGTTTCGAGGTGTCAAGGTTTTGTGAGTCAAACTGTGCGTCTGTGCGCTATATTAAGTAATAAAACAAACTCTAGTGCACTCATGGCCGCGTCAACCGCGTTGTGTTGAAAATAGTGCCCGGAGTAAACAGGAAAATATTTCCTATGCTGCGTGCATGTCTTACTGCAAGGCAGAGCTACAAGTGGGGGAAATTGTCTCACTTTGTATTTCAACCCTTACATCTGCTCCATCGTGACGTTGTCAGATAGCAAAACAAAAACCACAACTTTCATAAACCATTAAAGGGAAGTTGCATGGAATGACGTTTGCTATACATGTCACATAATAATCTCGCGTGGAAACACGTTAAATGTGGCGTGGTATTCTGCCAGAGAAACTGTTAATGAGGTAACTCTATAATCGCTGTGTGAAGGTAATATTTCCCTTTCTGTTATAATATTGTGACGCAGGGACTAGGCTCACACGTACTGGGAGGTACCAAACCCTCTGTGTCGAACTACGAATTTTTTATAATGTTTTTATTGATCGATCAGCAGTACAGTACTTTACAGATCAGAGTGAAAAGAAGCTAACAGTACAATAAGAACAATAACATTCAGGGGTAGGCTAACAGGCCGCCCCCTAACTACATTAAGTTAGAACTCCAATATACTCTCTGAGAAATTATGTCAATATTGAAGATGTCAGACAGACATCAAGCACTAGAATCACTCGAATTAGATGTATCACTTAGAAGCAGGTCCTGTGGTAGTCTCCTCTTCAAGCGTGAGGGCTGGCGCGTGCGGACGCCGATGTTATAATGCACCGCTCTTGGAACTTCTTGCAGTGTGGAAAAAAAAAACGACGAGCGACCCTGGGAATGTAGTCGTGAAGAGGTAACAGTCCTAGTTCGTGATGGAGCTGCTGATTACGGATGAACCATGGAGCGTTGGTAGCGATGCGCATGAAGCGATTCTGTATGACCTGAAGACGACGCAGATGACATGTGTGTGTGCCGCCCCCCCCCCCCCACACTTGGCAGGCATATGTAATAAGCGGACGAACGAGTGATTTGTAGAGCAACAATGAAGACTGTAGGCCGAGGTTGGAACGGCGATGCTACAGAGGTGAGGGTTTTGAAAGTCGCCCGGAGGCCAGTGATATAAGACGATCGATATGAGCACGCCAGGTCAGTCGAGTGTCCAAAAGCACTCCAAGGTATTTAACGGGAGTTGTAGTGGGGAACCAAGGGGCATTGTTCCTGTAGAGACACAACGGAGTAAGCGGAGTATATCGGCGAAGAGCGAAGATTTTAGCTTCGGTTTTCTGAGGGTTCAAAGAGATCCGCCAAGTGCAGAACCAATGAGTTAGGCGATCTAAAGAGAGCTGTACTACTTGTTGTGCGTGCTGGAGATTAGCATGAGAATAATATAATACTGTGTCATCAGCGTAAAGAGCTAAAGAAGTCGGAGCTAAGACAGGAATATCAGAAATGTATATATTAAATAGAGTCGGGGCCAAGGTAGAACTCTGTGTGACACCTGCGGTAATATTACGTGGGGATGAAAGCCTTCCACGAATGCGTACTGAAAAGCTGCGGTCGTAGAGGAAACTGTGGATTAGATGTGATAAGTAATTAGGAAGACCGATGCGGTAGAGCTTAAGGAGCAAACCATCATGCCAAACCCTGACGAATGCCTGTGTCACATCAAGGAAGGAACGACGAAATCTGAAGAAACAAGTCAGCTAGCGAGAGACAGGTAGATGCCATACTTGAGCTTGTTTCTCTCATTATTGGCGTCCGGCGGGCACTGTTGCTATAAGGGATTAGAGACTTCTTTTGTTCGATTTCGCAGCGAGTAAACTGCCCGGAAGTAGAAGCCAAGTCGGAAGCACTTCGTTACTTATTCCTGGGATAGACGCGTGGATGACTAGTGTCATCCAGTGCCTTTCGCCTAAACGCTTAATGAAATCTATTAGCACCACTGATGCGCGGCTCTGTGTACTTCTCAGAGCAATGTTTCATTCAACTCAGTTCCGCGTTAGGGCCTTTATTATTTCTGATCTATATAAATAACCTCTCACTTTATATAAAGGACATTGCAAGTACAGTTCTTTTCGCCGATAACACTAGTGTCCTGGTGACCAGTACAAATTTAAACGAGTGTATAATTAAAATGAATTATGTTTTGAACTGTATGTCATGCTGGTTTAAAGCGAGCAAATTATCTGTGAATCTAGACAAAACAAAAGTGGTCAAATTTATAACCTGTCGTACGTCACATACTCAAATAGAAAACGGGATTAATGATACGTCATTAGAAGAAATAGACAGCATAAAATTTCTGGGCCTTCAATTGGACAGATGTTTAGATTGGAAAACTCACATAAATAATATCTTACCTAAACTCAGCTCTGCCTGTTATGCTATCCGAGAGCTGGTTAATGTGAGTTCTATTAACACACATAAATTAGTATATTATGCATACTTTAACTCTATTATGGAATATTGAATATTATTTTGGGGCAACTCAGTAGAAAGTAAAAAAATATTTCTTATGCAAAAGAAGGTTATAAGAATCATTACTAACACCCACAACAGATGCTCCTGTAAAGATATTTTTAGAAGATTGAATATATTAACGCTTCCTTGCATGTATATATTCTCGGTCCTAAAATTATTTGTATGCAATCGTGCCTTATTTGCAACAAATTATGTAATTCACAGAATAAACACTAGACAAAAGTATAATATCCATTATCCCAGGGCTAAACTTCCTTGCTTCCAGAAAGGTGTGCATTATGAAACTATCAAAATATTTGGCGTACTTCCTAATGTTCTTAAAGAAAAAGTTGATGCTTTCGGTGCTTTCAAAAATGCTGTTAGAGAGTACCTTTGCTCAAAATCTTTTTATTTTGTATAGGATTATCTGAATGACAAATTATCCTGATAATTCTTCTGTAGCTCTATAAGTAGTATCTAACTGTTCCAATGACAAATCATTACAAATAAATATTTGATGCAAGTTGAAAGTTTATTTTTAATGTATATGTATTTAGTAAATAGCAAGGTGGGTATCCATTGCAAAAGGGTTGAGACGTACTGGCATAAGCCAAGTGAAAGCTGAATTAAAAAGCGTTTCATTTTGTATCATATATAATTATCCCTGCTTTGTTTTCCATATTGTTGTTCATATTGCCTGTATACTATAATATGTGTCTTATGTTAACTTTTGTATATATATATATATATATATATATATATATATATATATATATATATATATATGCCATTAAACTTTTTACCTCTGGACATGTTTAATGTTCACAGCCTTTTCTGGCTACAAGTGAACCCACTGAATGCAAATCAATCTAATCTATTCCAATCTAGTCTAGCTAGAGCAGCAGTCTCGAAAGTCGCGTTTGTGGTGAGCTAAATCTGTGGAGCGGATGACCGTAGACATCCACGCGTCCATTCGCATACCTATTCATTATAACGCATCCATTTGGGAGTGTTTCACACTACAGTGGTACTTGCGCTGGTGGATGTCCTTAACTCCGGACAAAAGCCACGCCATACCAAGCACCACAACTCCACAAACAGGCCAATTTTGAATTGAGTTATCGAAGGATGGAGTGGGTATCTTCCATCAAATACCTGGGAGTCGAGTGAGAGGCTTGAATTCGGCGGACACATCAGGGAACTCTCGGCAGGGGTTCAGGAAATGCGTAGTGTTTAACGCCCGCTTTTACTACATACGGCACAGCAGGCAGTGACACTGATGATACATGAGATGAAGATGGAGCACTGGTGGAAGGAGATGGCGGGGGAAACCGGAGGTCCCGGAGAAAACCCGCCCCAGCGCCGTGTTTTCCACCACAAATCTCACTTTGTGGTCGCCTGGGATCGAACCCGGGCCGCCTTGATGAAAGCCAAGCGGTCTAACCACTGAGCCACGGCGCGGCCAAGGGTTCAGGAAGCTATCACTTCTAGTGCGCTATGCTATGTTCTGGTTCGATGCCAATCCGCGGTAAGTTGAACCACCTTCGAACACTTATAGTCCCGTTGATGCTATATGGCTGCGATATCAGGGACATTTCCGATTACAACTGATTGTTATGGCTTCAACGCGTTCAGAATAGTGGACTCAGGTCCATTTATTCAGTAGGCCGCTGCTTCATGAAGCATCATCACTTCCGTAGGTCGAGAATGAAATTAGGCATCGCGCAACACAACTTTATGCCACTTTACCTTTACACAGAAGCACCTGGTTAGCTTTCTTGACAATTATGATCCAACTACACGTCAGCTTTGACATTTCCGGGTGCCCCGCATGGCTTGCGGACACCTGAGATAACTCAGGCTGACCGAGGTTCCGAACTCGGATACCCTTGAATGTTTGCATACACGCTACAGATGCGAGCTGTGTATACGTGTATGTGAAGGGGAGGGGTGTCAATGTATGTGTACAGCGTAACCCAAAAATGAAGAGTCGGTTGAACACTAATCTTGATACTTGGTTTTCCAAAATCAAATAATGCTATAGCCACCTATTACGTGGAGAAATGTTTACAACGTTTTCATTTTTACCCAAATACTCTAATGATAGGTATCAGTTTAAAATATCGTATGTATAGGAGAATTTTACATAAGCGATTTGAACAACGTAAGGACACCCAAGTTTAAAATCCTTACCATAACATTGGAATCGAGATCGATAATTTTCCGTGGCCAGGGAACCAGAGCTCCCATGCTCTAGTGTTGTGCACAGAACTATTTATATCTCATAAAATCATGCCAAATACTCTTTTTGTGGAACTAAACTTTATCGAGTTTTTTTTTTTTTCGTTTAAATTTTCCTGCATTTATACTTATAACAAATGCCCGATTTCACCAACAGATGCTAAAATCGACGTTACAAAATGTAATGTGACAATTGAAACATCGCTATAAAGCTGTTCAATTTCTTACATTTCACTAACCTGTTTTCTGAAAATGTTAACAAACACGTGTTAACGCCAAGAAATTTGTAAATATTACAGCTATAGAAGGCTATGGATGAGACGTAATATTTTCTGGACGTACTGCGATGCGCTTTTGTTTTTATTTTCACCTGTACAGCTACAAAAAAAACTGGCGGATAAACAAAGCCGTGAAACAAATTTCTCATCGGTGGAGAAAGAATTGTTGACGAAGTATAAGGATATTGCGGAAAATAGGAGGAGAGATGAGGTGAATGTAAAAGAGAAAGATGTCACGTGGGAAAAATTTGGAAACGAATTTAATTCAAAAGTATGTGTCGTTACTATAAACGTTTGAACGTTTCAAACCGGGAGGTGGACAGTGTGTTATCCACATAATTCAGTGAATTATAGAATCGCAAAGTTATTAATACTTGAAGTAAAGGCGAGATCGGCGTATTCCTTTCGATGCATGTTCTAACTCAGTATTACGTAAATTTAAAACCAGGAGAAAAGGACAAGTGACAAGTGACGAGTGACTTGAGCATTTCAAGACGGGAGGTGGACAGTGTGTTATCCACATAATTCAGTGAATTATAAAATTGCAAAGTTATTAATACTTGAAGCAAAGGCGAGATCGGCGTATTCCTTTCGATGCATATTAACTCAGTATTAAGTAAATTTAAAACGAGGAGCGAAGAAGGACAAGAGACGAGTGACTTGAACGTTTCAAACCGGGAGGTGGACAATGTATTATCCACATAATTCAGTGAATTATAAAATCGCAAAGTTATTAATACTTGAAGCAAAGGTATGTCGGAATTTTCCTTTCGATGCATGTTAACTCAGTATTACGTGAATTTTAAATGAGGAGCGCAGAAGGACGAGTGACGAGTGACGACTGACTTGAAGATTTCAAGACGGGAGGTGGACAGTGTGTTATCCACATAATTCAGTGAATTATAAAATCGAAAAGGCGAGATCGCTATATTCTTTCGATGCATGTTGTAACCTCTCTTGTACTTCCGCAGTAACCTTCATAGCAACTAGTTTTGACAGTCTATACCAAATATAGCAAATCGACAATAGCTGCATTCACGCCCGCCATCTTGACTATTTACAATTGTTAAGGACTTAACATCAGAAATTTGACTTGCTAGTTTAACCAGAGATTTCACACTAGTGTTAAGCTAACACTTATTGGCGAAATGCAATTTTAATTACAACTACTGTTAAACCAGTGTTAAATCTTAACATATGTTGGAGAAATCGGGCATTAGTCTTGCAAGAGAATGACATTTTAAAATCATGACATAGCCATCAGCTACTGAAATGTTTCACTGTCACTCAAACTCCTATATTTCCTAAATACCACTGACCTACAGAGGAATATATAATGACAAATGTTAAATAAAATTTTCCGCCGTTTAACATGAATTAAATACGAGAAAACGCATTGGTGCAAAGCTTTCATCCCCACGTAATATTACCGCAGGTGTCCCACAGGGTTCTATCTTGGCCCCGACTCTATTTAATATATACATTTCTGATATTCCTGACTTAGCTCCGACTTCTTTAGCCCTTTAAGCTGATGACACAGTACTATATTATTCTCATGTTAATCTCCAGCACGCACAACAAGTAGTGCAGCTCTCTTTAGATCGCCTAAATTATTGGTTCAGCACTTGGCGGATCTCATTGAATCCTCAGAAAACAGAGGCTAAAATGTTCACTCTTCGCCGATATATTCCACTTATTCCGTTGTGTCTCTACAGGAACACGGCCTACAGTCTTCATTGTTACTCTACAAATCACTCGTTCGTCCGCTTATTACATATGCCTGCCAAGTGTGGGGGCCGCCGACACATGTCATCTGCGTCGTCTTCAGGTCATACAGAATCGCTTCATGCGCATCGCTACCAACGCTCCATGGTTCATCCGTAATCAGCAGCTCCATCACGAACTAGGACTGTTACCTCTTCACGACTACATTCGTAGGATCTCTCGTCGTTTCTTTTCCACGCTGCAAGAAGTTCCAGGAGCTGTGCATTATAACATCGGCGGCCGCACGCGCCAGCCCTCACGCTTGAAGAGGAGACTACCACAGGACCTGCTTCTAAGTGATACATCTGATTCGAGTGATTCTAGTGCTTGATGTCTGTCTTACATCTTCAATATTGACATAATTTCTCAGATAGTATTATTGGAGTTCTAACTTAATGTAGTTAGGGGGCGGCCTTTTAGCCAACCCCTGAGTGTTATTGTTCTTATTGTACTGTTACGTTCTTTTCACTCACATCTGTAAAGCATTGTACTGCTGATCGATCATTAAACAATTATGAAAAAAGTGCGAGAGTATTGGCTTGTAAAAATAGTTTTACCAGAAGAGAAAATCAGGAAATCAAATTTGCATATCAGAATACAATATTTGCTCCATAAACTACTTACGAAAAGGATGTATACGTAGCACTTTAAACCATACTGAAGGAACAACGAGTAAAGTCAGACAAGATTATGATATATCCACACAAACTGTCACTTTAATGTTTATAGAGCGATATGTTCCCGAAATATGGGTTTGCGTACTCATCAAATTAAGTGCACTGGGCCAAACAACAAAAGAGCATACACCAACCATGCTATATTTGAAGTTCTGCTTGGCTCTTTAGATCTTTCTCGTGAAATGTGCAACATATGGGCTCCGAATGCGTGTGACAAATAGAAAGAAGAAAATTAGACTTCGGCAAGTCTGTGTAAGCGTGCGCTGTTTCGGGCCTCGTTGTGCGAGAAATGAATAGAACGGAGATGAAGTACTGGGCTATCAATTTGGATATGGACATCAAAGTTAAAAAAAAGAAGAAATATTTTAGAAGAAGGAAGGATGTTTAAAAATCTGGGAAGTCAATGTTAAGAAAGCCGCAATAAATCATGGAAAAGTTAATGCTTAAACACCGTTTTTCTTAAACAACTTTTTTTTCTAACTTTAATAACCGATTTATCGAAATCAGAGAATTAAAACAAAGTATATACACGACATTTCTCTTACATGCGTTTTGTACTATGAAACAAATTATGAAAAATAGACATTTTGTCGAAGAATGTTGAAAAAATGTTGAGCTAGAAAACAGATTTTCACGTAAATACGTAAAATATGACGCTATTAACAGTGAAGTAAACTAAGGTATACAAATATAACAATTCATAACTTAAACCTTCACTTATATTATAAGAAATGGTGATCATTCTTATAAATTCTCCAGGATCGTTATTTCATGTAAGCGTATACATATCTTCAGCCGGATAATAAACTGTCGCCATCGTTACGATCGCTAGATGTTCATATGTTAGTACTACCAAAATCTGAAAACAAACAAATTTAAAAACAGAATCGCCTAGCGGTATTTCAAAACTCATTACGCGATGTTTGTTTTTTTAAAATGAAATCTTTACCCAAACCATTAATTCTATCGGAGCATTTAAGTGTTTTAGTAATTTAAATTCTGGACTTATTTCATGGTTAAATGACCAAAAGTGATTTGCTACGGCCGATTTATTAGTTTGCTTATACGAGGGTGGGTCAAAAAGAAATACTTCCAGTGTTTTTTCTCTTTTAATTGCCAAGAAAATTTAATCCAATTTATATAGCTTGAAAACCACAACTTTCGCGATTAATTTGTCGCTATTCAATATAATCTCCGTCCTTTTCCACAGTTTTGGTCCAACTTTTAACTAGGGCATGTATTCCAGTGTGGTAAAACACACGGTCTTGCTTCCTAAGCCATTGACGCACGGACGTTTTCACAGCCTCCTCATCCTCAAAATAAATCCCACGATGAGCTTCCTTTAGTGGCCCGAACAGATGGAAGTCTAATGTTGCCAGGTCAGGGCTGTATGGGGGTGAGGTAAGACTTGCCATTCCAATTTCTCATAACAACATGATAACTGGAATCCTTGACAACGAAGTGTGTTGAGGGACTGACAATGGAAGCAATTTGTTTGTGAAATCAATCTTAACATAAGTGAAGTTTTTGTTACAAATATTTATATTTGTGTGACAAGTTTCCACGTGTTAATACACATGCGCTTGCTATTTACGGTTTTAATTACTTGATACTTTAAATACACCAGTTGTGAAAATGGACAAGTTTTAGGAAGCTTTAGAATTAACATTATTTTATATGTACATATTTATTACCTTAATTTTACAGGAAATATAACAAATATATAACTTCAATAACCTCCACCACACATGTGGGTCGATGGCCCTTGGCAAAACAACTGAACATCATCAATATTTACTTGCTGCTTCCACGTGAGATCAAATGCCTCAATAAAATCTGAATAACGCACACACCGTAAACATCCGTTAGCTTTAAATGCTTTATAGAAAATATTTTATGCTCTAAATCGGTTCTGGTTATACAGTACGCACACAACTTAATCAGAATGTAGAGAAGTTTTCATAATATTTAAAGATAACTAAATATTTCCATTTTACTTGATATACGAGGGCTGTTCAATAAAGAATGATCACAAATATTTTGACAACATACCTTAACTCATCCTCACAATTTTGATGGTCCTTCTCAAAATAGTCTCCCCTGATGCACTTGTCCTAACATTTGTTCCAGTCTTCAAAGACATGCTGGAAACCGTTTTTGAGCGATCCTTCAAAATCGCCTCCGCAGCCTTCACCACTGCTTCTGATGATGGATAATGCCTCCCACGAAGACGTTTCTTCAACTTAGGGAATATAAAAAAGTCACATGGGGCTAAATCCGGACTATAGGGAGGATGAGGGATGCACTTCACGTTGATATTTGCAAGATATTCAGCAACAACATTCGCAATATGCGGCCGCGCATTATCGTGATGCATGCATCCAGCCTGCTTCACTGATATGTGGTCTTTTGCGCCTGATATGGACTTGCAATCTTTTCAGGACATCCCTGTAGCATTATCCAGTTATTAATGTGTGCGTAGGTACAACCATTCCATGAATATCAAAGAATGAGATGACCATAACTTTCCCAGCAGAAGCAACCGCTTTGGCTTTTTTGGGTGGTTGGTGATGAAGGAGATTTCCACACTGAACTTCGCTGTTTGCTCTCAAGATTAAAAATGTAATAGCCAAGTGTCATAAGCAGTGATTATATTCGTAAGGAACTCCTGATCTTCCTCTAACACCAACTTTAACTCCATGAAGACTTGCATGGGAATGTCCTATTATTCGGGAATGAAAAGTCTTGCGACCCATCGCACACAAATAGGTCTCATGTGTAATGTTTCTGTCAACCAATGAAATGTTCAGTATTTCAGAAAGTAATCTTAAGGCAATTCGGCGATCCTCTCTCACAATGGCAGCAGTGTTGATGTTTTCCTCCGTCAGAGCAGGAACTGGAACACCAAGTCCACCCTCCTTTGAAATTGATTGTCTCCCCTATTTAAACATTTTAAACCACCTTCGAGCTGTACTGTAGGAAAGAACAGACTCTCCAGCTGCTTCTTGTTCCTCGCGTGTTACCTCCATTGCAGCGGCAGGTGATACTGAACATTTGTACACTTGCCTGCTTCTCACTGGCGGGAACCAGGAGTACCAACAATGAAACTACTACGGCATGTTTGTTTCACATTAATGAAACAGAATACAATGATATTGAATTTTAGTGCGAAAAATTATGACCCTAAAAATTTATGATCATTCTTTATTGAACAGATCCCGTATTTATACTTTAAGCATACTATTTTCAGAATTAACTTTCCTCAGCTCAAATTATTTTCAGGTGAAAACGGTTTTCGAAATCATTTATAATTTCAGAATTATAATTCGACATTATACATTAGTAGCTATGATTTCAAATGATTATTGCGGTGCTACCAAGCCTATGACAGGGGATGGTGTGGAATAACGTAAACGGCAATTGATACTTGTTACTATTATAAAGTCTGATCCTCGTTAATTTACGTCAATAAAAAGGAAGAAACGAAGGTAACATTTTATTTATTTTGTTTCATGTTTTGCGGTTATGTTAATACCAAATTTAAAGAAACGTATCTACGTATTAAATGTACATAATTATTGAAAGTTAGACTCTAAAATTTTTTATCAAACTTCCAATAAAATATACAAGCACTTACAGCTTGCACACAAACGCTTTTCTGTGTACTTTTTCTCGAAAATACATATTTTAGGTCTCCTGAGCCCATAAAAATGGAAAGGCCAGTGAGCGAAATGTGTAGTGTTTAACGCCCGCTTTAACTATATACGGCACCGCAGGCGGTGACACTGGTGATACATGAGATGAATATTGAGCACCGGTGGAATGAGATGGCGGGGGAAACCGGAGGTCCCGGAGAAAAAAACACGCCCCAGTGCCGTGTTGTCCATCACAAATCTCACTTTGCGGTCGCCTGGGATAGAACCCGGGCCACCTTGGTGAGAGCCAAGCGGTCTAACCACTGAGCCACGGCGCGGCCTAAGCCAGTGAGCGTCATAAACAAAAGCATAATATGGTCGGCACACGTCAAACTTGGCATTTGGATTCTGCACATTAGGAAATTTTGACTCGTAAGACTTTTGTGACAAATATGGTCGGTAAAATACCCCCTAAATACGATTACTCGAAATCATCTTTTATCTAAAAAGTGCCTGTAAACATTTTGATTTTATTACTTTGTTTAGAATATTTTCATGTAAAATGAAATTATATTTTGAACCTTCTGAGAAGACACTGTGAAATTCTCCTTAATTTAGACGACTTTTGGATAGATTTCCTTAAATCACACAATTTCATTTAAATGCACCTTTTGGGGATATAAGCATTTTTTACATAATTTTAGTTAATTGATGGAAATTAATTTCTTCACACTAGCCGTATATAGTCTAAAGTTTTTGATGGATAGAATCAACATAAAAAATTCAATGCCATGGCCGGGATTTGAACCATGGATCTCCTGGTTTCCGTCCAATTGCTCTTAACCTTTGAGCTACCACGGCCATCCGTGCCGTCCTGACATTAAATTCTCCATTTGACTCGTATATTTCCCCGGTAAACCACTAGGGGCATCCGAGATACGCCGTTTTTGGCGCCTTACTATCGTAAGTACTTGAGTCCCAGGCTTCATCATTTAACTCTTATTATATTAGTTAATTGATGGAAATTAATTCCTTCACACTAGCGTTCATAGGCTAAGGTTTTTGATGAATAGGGTCAACATGAAAAATTCAATGACATGGCCGGTATTTGAACGACGGAACTCCTGGTTTCCGTCCAGTCGCTCTAACCCATTGAGCTACCATGGTCAACGTGCCGTCCTGACATTAAATTCTCCATTAGACTCGTTTATTTCCCCGGTAGACCACTAGGGGCTCTCGCATTCGAGATACACCGTTTGTGGCGACTTAATAACGTAAGTACTTAAGTCCCAGGCTTCATCATTTAACTCTTATTATTTTAGTTATTTGATGGAAATTAATCATTTCATCACACTTCACGAGTCGGAGAATTTAGTGTCAGGACGGCACGTTGACCATGGAAGCTCAATGGGTTAGGGCGACTGGACGGAAACCAGAATATCCGTGGTTTAAATCCCGGCCATGGCATTGAATTTTTCATGTTGACTCTATCAAAAACCTTAGGCTAGTGTGAAGAAATGATTAATTTCCTTCGATTCTCAAGGACTTTCTTAAAATATATTGGCAACCCTTAAAAATTAAAACTTCCTTTTTATATGA
Organism: Mantis religiosa; assembly: GCA_030765055.1. Classification (NCBI taxonomy): domain Eukaryota; kingdom Metazoa; phylum Arthropoda; class Insecta; order Mantodea; family Mantidae; genus Mantis; species Mantis religiosa. The sequence goes on along the minus strand of CM060956.1, from coordinate 134,674,629 downwards.
AACATCACTGTGACTGTGAAATGTACTATTCTAAGAATTGCATTGTCTCTCTAATTTTCTTTCCTATATCAATAAATCCTGACAACAGCTTCTCCTCTTTAACATTGCTGACTTCCAAGTATATTGAGCTAATGGCTTTCTGGTCAAATAAATTCAGTTGAATCCTAATTACCTAAGGTATACACAAAGGAACCTACTAATGACCTCGTGACACAGTTTCAGGTTGCTAGTTCATGAAAAACTCAATACTTTACATTATGCATTGAAGTTAACGACGTAAATAATGGATATATTTATCTGTCTATCATTTTTTATTTTTGTATTACGTGCAGTAAGTAGGCAAAGCAGTGCATCCCAACCAAGTTTAACATTCATATTTCACCAGGATCCTTTTAGAAAAAGGTCCACGAGTTGTTGAAGTTCAGCATCTTACAAAATTATTAAAGAAACAGGATAGTAGCCACGCTGCAGACAAATCCTTAAAAGAGAAATTTAAGAAAAACTTCTATTTTATGTTTTTCAAACTGGCTCTAACAAGTTTCGCTTGGAACAGCATATTGTAAGGTTTTTTTTTTAACTCAGGGTTACTTTTGCATAAATATCAAAACTTAATAAACAGACAAAACCTTAATGTACAGAAATGTGGATCTGTTAATGTTTAATATCTTTTAAGTGAAACAATTTATATATATTCTTATTCGCCTGAAATATTCTAACACATTTACGTTCCCAAATTGAAGGTCGTTATTCATTTGTTTATCTGTTAGCAATGCAAAGAATATGGGAATCCTTAAGCATTACTTAGCCAGCAGTTTTAAAACAAACGACTATCGCTTAAAGTCGATTGTATTACCATAATATCTTGTAACCAAAAAATTAGCAGTAATGTACTGTTTACCTAGATTAAGAAGTAATAGCATAAGCGTTAGTAAGAATACTTTGTGTAAGAGTAAATATTGTCTTGTGAGTTGCCGTGACGATTTCCTAGTAAAATTATGAAGCCTACACCTCAGTACAGCTGGCATCTTTGTCATGGAAAATGACCTTGATTCAGAGAACAGTTGACAGGCTGTAAGTATTCAGCGACTTCAGCTCGTGTTACTTCATGCAATATGCAATGTGAACCACCTTGTTCTGAGTACAGTTCAGGGTAAAGTATTATCACACAGATGTTACTGTGTGTTGGTTGACTTTTCAATTTATTTTCCTCTAAACTGTAAATTAAAAGAACGAAAGAGACGTGTAAAACAAGAATATTTTTTTTTGAAATTCGTAAGGTAATGGCCTAATATTATGATGGAAGAAGTCAAGAATAAACTTTTTACTAAGCTTTTAAAAGATATCAACAAAGTGCAAGATTCGCTGAATTTTGCAACAAAAGGAACATTATGAAGCGCAAGGAGCATTTTTTTGTCCTCCAACGTTAAGTCATATCGGACGGTGAATGAATTCGGTGAAATTATGCCCAAATGAGCCCAGGGTCCCTGGAGATTAGTTACCCGACAATCATCTTGAAGCATAAGGGAATACCCCGGTAAAAACCTTATCCAGGTAACTCACCCTGACCGAGATTCGAACTCGGGACTTCTTGAACGTGAGGCAGACACGCTACCACCTACGCTACCTAGGCGGTCAGGAGCAACTTTACCGACCGGGACGGATCAGGCAGGGGCATTGTCCGTATGTTCGACTCCCATGACTGACCTTCCTGACTCCAGGGCTTCTTTTCGGGTTCTTCCTGAGGTCGCTAGGAGTGTACTCAAAAGAATATATTGGTCGTTTGATAAGTCCGGTAAAAAACCAAGAACTTTTGTTTTCTTTGAACATTCTCACCTTATTTCTCGACATAGTCCCCCCCCCCATTGATGGCTGTACACTTTTATTTTTTTTTCTTTCAATTTACGTCCTCCAACGTTAAGTCATATCGGACGATAAATGGAATGGGTGAAATGATGCTCAAATGAGTCCAGGGTCTATAGAGATTAGAATTACCCGATATTCGTCTTTCATTATAAGGGATAACCCCGGAAAAACCTTATCCAGGTAACTCACCCTGACCGAGATTCGAACTCGGGATCTCTTGATCGTGAGGCAGACATGCTACCGCCACGCTACCGAGGCGGCCTTGTACACCTGGTCCAGCAATGTTCCAGGTTTTTCATCTAGGGGGAAAATAGGTTGCGTCATAGTCTGCAAAATACTCGCTGAAGGTGACTATCACTTCATCTGATGAAAATTTCCTACCACTAAGCCAAAATGAAATGCGTAGTGTTTAACGCCCGCTTTTACTACATACGGCACTGCAGGCGATGACACTGATGTTATATGAGATGAAGATGGAGCACCGGTGGAATGAGATGGCGGGGGAAACCGGAGGTCCTGGAGAAAACCCGCCCCAGCGCCGTATTGTCCACCACAAATCTCACTTTGCGGTCGCCTGGGATCGAACCCGGGCCGCCTTGGTGACAGCCAAGCGGTCTAACCACTGTGCCACGGCGTGACCACCCCGAAGCCAAATTTTCAATTTTGGGAAGAGGAAGGAGTCACTTGGGGCTAAAAATGGTGAATGAGTTGGATGAGGGACCACTTCAAAGCCCAACTCATGCACTTTCACCAATGCTATTGCTGATATATGCGATGGTGCATTATCTTGGCGAAAGAGCACTCTCTTTGCGTTTCAAATTCAGTCTCTTTAAAGTCAAATCATGTTGCAAATAAACCAGAAATAAAGCATCAGAGACTCTGAAGGGAAATCCCCGGAAAAACCTTATCCAGGTAACTCACCCTGACCGAGATTCGAACTCGGGACCTCTTGAACGTGAGGTAGACATGCTACCATCTACGCTACCGAGGCGTGCCGATGGTTACAGACACACCAAGGAATATTGTTGGCGATTCGCAGGAATCGATTCTGGATTACCTGTAAACGCCTCAGGTGACAAGTACTGGTAGCTCCACAGACCTGGCAGGCATAAGTAATATGAAATCGAACCAGAGATTTGTACAGGAGCAGTGAAGATTCTAAACCAAGTGAACTGTGCTTGTGAAATAAAGGAGAGTTGTGAAACAGGAGCGGATGCCAGGGTAATGCTGCGGTCAATATGAGTCTTGCACGTAAGCTGAGTTTCCAGTAACACTCCGAGCTACTTGACTGGTGTAGGAGAAGGAAACCACGGCAGATGTTCCGTCAGAAGGCGTGGATTATAGCGACGTAAAGTAAAAATCTTGGCTTAAGTTTTCTGGGTATTGAGGGAGATCCACCAAGTTCGAAACTATTGATTGAGGCGATCAAGAGAGAGCTGTAAGGTTTGTACAGCAGAATGTAAATTGGAGTGAGAGTAAGATAACACTGTGTCGTCAGCATACAGAGCAATTGAGGTTGAAGCCATGTCTGGAATGTCGGAGGTGTATATACTAAACAGCGTTGGTGCCAATATTGAACCTTGTGGAACTCCTGCTGTAAGAGGCCGCTTGGATGAAAGAGTACCCCCAATGCGCACCGCAAATGTGCGATCGGTGAGAAAACTGGTAATAATATGGATTAAGTAGTCCGGGAGACCAGTACGATAGAGCTTAAGTAGCAAGCCAGAATGCCATACCCTATCAAATGCCTGTGCTACATCGAGGAAAAGAGATAGGGTGTGTTCACGATGCTCGAAGTAAGTGACAATGTGTTGAGTTAACCTCAACAGTTGATGAGCAGTAGAGAATTTTGTCTATCTATTTCGGGGTGTTATCTGGGAATGCGAAAGAATGCATGAGGAAGTGACGTTTTATTTATCTACGAAAATGGCTTAATAAAGTATATTTTGTAGATTAGATATATCATTTAGTGGAGGACTCAACCTATGTATCTATAGGCCACCTCTCGGCAGATGGGAGCGAGTTGAAAGGTTAAGTGTTATTGATAGTTTCGGCTAACTCCGTTTACATTCTCATCTTTGGGGAGGGGTACAATTCCTGGGTCCCAAGGGAAAACGCAGGCCCGCAAGAGGGGAGCAATTTGTAGGAGCTACTACCGGAGTTTAAAACCCTGAAATAGCCGGCCAGTGGTGAAGATAAAGTGAAAGGACGGCCAGGTAATTCAGGAATGTAATTACGAGGATTGGTTGATAAGTCTGGTAAACTTCCATGAAGCGATAAAATGTTTTTGTTGAAACTTTTTGAGTGGTAAGCTTGGTTATTCAAAAGATTGTATAGAAAATATGAATGCGCTAAAAGATATAGTTCAAAACTGACAGCCATCTGAACTGGTCAGTGTGATAGCGGCGATTGAAAATGGAAAAAAAATGAGAGAGTTTCGTCCTATTGTTAAACATTTTTGATTGAAGTGCTGGACTGCCGCACAAGTAAAACTGAATTGGGTGATGCTCACGTGGACTGTGCAACAACATCGTAGACGATGGTACGTGGTCGTATAAGTATTGAAGATGAGTCGCTCTCTGGTCGCCCAATTGAGGTTACCCACACAGGACACTATTGAAAAATCCACGATCTAGTTATTCAAGGTCGTCGAATCAAAATTCATGAGACTACTAAGGCTTTAGGCATCTCAGCTAAACGAGGATACAATATCCTGCATGAAATCTTGGTAATGAAAAAGCTGTGTGCAAGATGGGTGCCGCGATTGCTCATAGTAGACCAAAAGTACATCCGGAGGAAGAACTCAATCGAGTGTTTTCCGATGTTAGTTGCAATCCGCAAGACTTTTTTCGGCGATTTATGACCGTGGATGAAGCTTGGATAAATCATTACACACCAGAGACCAAAAAGCTGTCAAAACAATGGACAAAGTCTTGTGAAACTGCACCAAAAAGGAATATCCCCATAGACTCGGTTAACTCTAAGCTCCATTGATCCTGTGCCCATTTGAGTATCATTTCAACCATTCCATTCATCGTCCGATATGACTCAAAGTTGGAGGACGTAAATTACAACTACAACAAACAAAACAAGTGCAACCAACAGCTGCATCACGAGCTGGGATTTGTTCCTCTCCACCATTTTATCCGACACATTGCTGGACGCTTCTTCTACAATCTAGGCCACGTTCCAGGAGCTGTGACGTATAACATCGGCGTCCGAACTCGCCGGCCAACGCGTCTGAAGCGACGACTACCACAGGACCTGCTTTACAGTGATGACACTTCTGAATAAGCTACTGTTCCACATTTGCTTTTCTATTCTTCCTTTCTACTGTATAAATTCTCACTGTTGAAGTATGTATATCATTTTATTAGTTCAATATCACATTTGTATTAGTGCAGAGGTGGTACACTGTACTATCTCCAGAATATTATTACTCTATTATTTTCTATATACTCTATTTTCAGAATAAGGGACCTATTTTAAGAGCATCATTACATTCATCGTCAGATACAACTTGACGTTGGAGGTCGTAAAATTAGAAGAAAAAATGCAATAGAGAAGGTAAGAATGCGAAACATTACAAGGTAATGTTTAATTTAACAGAAGAGGTTGTGAGAAACTCCAATCTTTGTTCCATGGTATTTAATTTGGTAGTGACTGTGCGAATTCTTGTACAGAGACCTGAGAAACAAACATTCCAGTGATACCTGAGCAGGTGAGTTCATCACGAGATCACTGCTGCCAACTTCTGCGTCTTCTCTTGCTAGAACTGCGGTCTTTCAGGTTCTGTAGTCACCATATATCAAAGAGGCTGGCCCCGTAACTCAGTAGGTAGAGCCGTGCTAGGGGTCTCAAGTTCGATTCCTGGTGGTGGGGTTGGGGATCTTTCTCCGACCTGGGTAAGTCCTTATCTTTCCAAGAGTCTGGAAGTATGAATGAGAGTGTGAATGTGTACGTGATCTAATGATTAAAACCTAACGTTTACGAGTTAACACCTTCGATATGTTCCAAAGGAGAACGGTCGCCGATATGACCATTGCAGTTAAATGCGTGGTATAAATGTGTACGTGATCTAATGATTAAAACCCAACGAATACGAGTTAGCACCTTCGATATGTTCCAAAGGAGCACGGTCGCCGATATGACCATTGCAGTTAAATGCGTGGTATAAATGTGTACGTGATCTAATGATTAAAACCCAACGAATGCGAGTTAACACCTTCGATGTGTTCCAACGGAGAACGGCCGCCGATATGACCATTGCAGTTAAATGCGTGGTATAAATGTGTACGTGATCTAATGATTAAAACACAACGAATACGAGTTAACACCTTCGATATGTTCCAAAGGAGCACGGTCGCCGATATGACCATTGCAGTTAAATGCGTGGTATAAATGTGTACGTGATCTAATGATTAAAACCCAACGAATGCGAGTTAACACCTTCGATGTGTTCCAACGGAGAACGGCCGCCGATATGACCATTGCAGTTAAAGGCGAGGTATAAATGTGTACGTGATCTAATGATTAAAACACAACGAATACGAGTTAACACCTTCGATGTGTTCCAACGGAGAACGGCCGCCGATATGACCATTGCAGTTAAATGCGTGGTATAAATGTGTACGTGATCTAATGATTAAAACACAACGAATACGAGTTAACATCTACCATGTGTTCCAACGGAGAACGGCCGCCGATATGACCATTGGAGTTAAAGACGGGGTATAAATGTGTACGTGATCTAATGATTAAAACCCAACGAATACGAGTTAACACCTTCGATATGTTCCAAAGGAGAACGGCCGCCGATATGACCATTGCAGTAAAGGCGGGGTATAAATGTGTACGTGATCTAATGATTAAAACCCAACGAATACGAGTTAACACCTTCAATATGTTCCAAAGGAGAACGAGCGCCGATATGACCATTGCAGTTAAAGGCGAGGTATAAATGTGTACGTGATCTAATGATTAAAACCCAACGAATACGAGTTAACACCTACGATATGTTCCAAAGGAGAACGACCGCCGATATGGCCATTGCAGTTAAAGGCGGGGTATAAATGTGTACGTGATCTAATGATTAAAACCCAACGAATACGAGTTAACACCTTCGATATGTTCCAAAGGAGAACGAGCGCCGATATGACCATTGCAGTTAAAGGCGAGGTATAAATGTGTACGTGATCTAATGATTAAAACCCAACGAATACGAGTTAACACCTACGATATGTTCCAAAGGAGAACGACCGCCGATATAACCATTGTAGTTAAAGGTGGGGTATAAATGTGGGGGAGGGGGTGGATATCAAAGACAGCAAGTAAATTTTTTTCATCACTTTATGTGACATTTAGACACTATTCAGGAAGATTATTACTTTTAGATTGATGTATTTAATAGCTCAGAAGTAGTACATCATTTTATCTAATATTTATTTAATATAAGTACACTGTGGAAATGACTGCCTTGAATGAGCTTGCGATTCAGTTCCTTCGCAAATAACTAAATAGAGAATCAAAAACATAACTCATACGTTATGAAACACAAACATTTCCAGAGAGTCTGACTTCTGGATGCAAGTACTCGTAAATTCGTAAGAAGATGTAGTAATATCAAATTCGTTTAAAGTACAGGTAGATTTTAAAGTCACATTTCCCTTGCCTACATATTCCAATGAATGGTTTTCAATTAATGCATGGCAGATAGTTTAGCCGTATTGACCTTCACTGAGGAGCGCTGTATTTGCTATTTATCTTATTTGCCACAAGAGTGAAACATTGCAAACGTGGCATAGAGTAAGTATAGAATAACCCATGGTGCGATATCCCTTAGAGGGCCAAGGCTTACCAACCCAACTGTCGGCCTCACACACACGCACGGCAGAGGCGGGCAAACATCCAACCGATACGGGGAGGAGATGTGGTCAGCATCTCGGCATCCCCCAGCCGGAATGTTGGCTTCCGTGACCAGGGCCGCTTACCTAGCGTAAGCTCCTCACTTTCCTCAAGATGCCGAGTGGGCACCAGTCCTATACCCGAGACCTACGATCCGCACCCCATGGGTGGGCTCGAACCCGGGCCCCTTTCTGTGGCCAGGGACCAAGGTATGCTGCCTTAGCCCGCTACGCCACGGCGTACAGTAAGCCATGGAACAGAAATAGAACACTTGGGAGTTGTGTGTGCTATATGAAAGGTTAGCCTATTGGTTATTATACAGGGTGTTTCGAAATGTCACCGAACATATAGCAGTAGTTGCTCAGCCTCTATGTGACACATATCGATAGTTATTACCGCCAACAGAGCCTCATAAAAACACTCCAGAATGGGTGTGAATTAGACGGATTCAGGAACTCCGGCGTGTGCCTCACGCTATCGTAGTTCGCAGGTAGGTGACACACCATGCCGCCTGTTGCTGTGTGTAAGCATACCGACATACTCCACGGCAGTTTGCTACTATTAAGAACTTCTTTGGGTTATGAAACCGCAATAAGAAAAGCTACTTTTAGTTATTTGTTTATGGTTGTATAATGTCTTCCAACATTCCGTTTAAACAGTCGATGATGGCAAACAAGCTGGTGGACATATGCAACTGAAACCTTTTAGAGGGAAGTTAATGTTAGTGAGGTTTAGGATGGAAACATTGAAAACTAAAAATAACAGAGAACAATATCAAAGAATTGCGGATAAAATTAACCAACACTAAATGCCTCATGCAACGAGACAAACATACTATGGCACTGTGTTTAATAATACTAAATAAAGTATTTGTAACTGAAAAGAAAGCTGTTGTTTTTACAGTAACTGCTTGAAAGCACTGTACAATTAAGATCATACCAAAATGAGCAATCTTGAAACTGTCCGAGACAGTATCGACTTTTTCTCAAGTAGCTGCCCTTTGCTCCATTAACTGAAAGCGAGGTTATGGTCACCATAAAGAGTAATGCTTTTGTTTTCGTGGCCGGTGCGTCCCAATAACAACTTTTGAAGTTTACACACCAGTGGTTCCTGCGCTGCCTAATCGCAAAATAATGGAATAATTAATGCTGTATAAATGTATGCCTAAGAGAATTTCTAAGTTGCGAAGCGAAATTCGGACAAGTTAAGATATAAACTAAAAAAATGCTATATTCGTTTGGTGTCGTTTTGGAACAACCTGTGCCAACATCGGTAGCGTAGATGGTAGCATGTCTGCCTCACGTTCAAGAGGCCCCGAGATCGAATCTGTGTCAGGATGAGATACCTGGATAAGGTTTCTTCCGGGGTTTTCCATTATCCTAAAGATATGAATGTCGGGTGACTAAGATCCATGGACCTTGTGCCCATTTGAGAATCACTTCACCCACTCCCTTCTTCGTCCGATATGACTTAAAAAATTAAAGGATGCAAATTACATCTGTATAAATAAATGTAAATTGTCATTGCAGCTGTTCGTTTTGTCGTTTGACACAAAGGGATTCTGATTTCATCTTTCTTCTTTTTACAATAGTCAGTCACTTTGTATATGATTTCTCAAGCCAGACGATGTACGACACGCTGCTGTGATTACATGAACAGGGTGTATTATCCTGCCACCCAAGTGCTTACCCTGGCTTTATCTTTGTTAATAGAAACCTTTCAAATAACACACTGATTACTCCACGTGGATATAACATCTGTAATTTCTGATTTCTGCGCATTCAATTGGCTGAAGTGTTACGTTCATTGGTGCTTAGCACACATCCAAGAGGCACGCCAGTACCCCTCTCACTCTTGCAAGAGTACTCAGTAAGTTGTCTGAGAGATTTATACTAACAAAGATAAAGCCAGGGTAACCTTTTGAGCAGCACGATAATACATACACTTTTTGGCCGTGTATGTGCGAGAGGCTCACGGAAACAATATATTTTCAGGTACGCTTCCACATTTTGTGTTTTGGTAAATATTATTTATTCGAAACCCGACAGAGCTATGCGTAAAATTCAAACAATGTAATTGTACACATGGCATATACACATGCTTACAATCTTAAACGTCATTCGCTGTTGCACATTCCTCAGCACGTAAAATATGACCTATTGTTGTTGTTATTGTTAAGTTTTAACACAAATTAAGCTGTTCGGTCATATGAGATAAATAAAGCGCATGAAATAAAGCCACGTGTCCATAGAACTTAGATGATGATGATGATGATGATGATGATGATGATGATGATGATGATGATGATGATGATGATGATGTGTAGTGTTTAACGCCCGCTTTTACTGCATACGGCACCGCAGGATGATGATGATGATGATGATGATGATGATGATGATGATGATGATGATGATGATGATGATGATGATGATGATGATGATGATGATGATGATGATGATGATGATGATGATGATGATGATGATGATGATGATGATGATGATGATGATGATGATGATGATGATGATGATGATGATGATGATGATGATGATGATGATGATGATGATGATGATGATGATGATGATGATGATGATGGATATAGGAGCGCTCAACTACAGCGGTTATCAGCGCCCTTTTAAAAACTACTCAAGGCAAAAGCCAGATATAAAAAGTTGCTAAAAACTATACTAATGTAAATAAACCTATTAAAACTACATGTACATAGAAAGCGGAAAAACCAAGTAAAAAAATCAAAACCTACTAAAAATTTGTTCACTACATCCTAAAGTCTAAACGAGAAAAGAATCTCAAATCTTCTCCACTACTGCGTTATCGTCCGCTAGCATTTCTGAAAAGCTGACCGGCAGCTGCAGGGACGTCCTAAGGTCTGCTAGGTAAAGACACTCTAGCAGCACGTGTCATACAGACAACACTTCATTGCAAAACGGACACAGCGGAGCAGGCTCCTTTCTAAATAGAAAACTATAAGTAAAAAAGCAGTGCCCAATACGTAACCGAGCCAAACTCACCTCCTCGCGACGAGATGACCGACAGGAGGTAACCCAGGGAATCGGAAGTTCTTTGACAGATCTAAGTTTATTATTGCGGAGAGCGGACCACTCTTACTGCCAGCAGGTTTGCACAGCTCTCCGCAATACGGCCCTAAAATCTTCCGATGTCACAGATGTTACTCGAATCCTGGGCTTCATGGTAGCCGTCTTGGCTGCCGAATCCGCCATTTCATTCCCCCGCAAGCCTACGTGACCAGGGATCCATGCACACACCACGTTAACGCCAGAAGCGTGTAAATCGTGGAGGGCATCCTGGATACGCTGCACAATAGGGTGGTAGTTGTACTGCCGCCGTAGACTTTGAAGTGCACTGAGGGAATCACTCAGGATTAAGCAGTCCCCCAACTTTCGTCGACGTACGTGTAAACTGGCCCGGTATATTGCATAGATCTCTTCAGTAAAAATGGAAGTGCTAGTGTGGAATCCGAATGTATACGGTTCGGTTCCACACACGTAAGCACAACCAACAGCATTTGAGCTCTTGGAGCCATCGGTATAAATTACAAAATGGTCCTCATATCGCGATAAAAATTCTAAAAAAAAAAAAAAAAAAAAAAAAAAAAAAAAAAAAAAAAAAAAAAAACATGTGCGGATATTAGACATAGACGTGGTAGATTTATCATATTTAGTCATGCCCAGATCAACGTGGGACAACCAAGGAGGGTAAGTCCTCTCCCCACTAGGATATATCTTGGGCATGTCAGTATCAAGATGTCTAAGGAGCTCCCGGAAACGAAAACCAGGTGGCTTTGGTTTAATAGAAGTGTTCCTATAACGCACGTCCATGAAGGTATTAAAGAACGGCGTAAACTTTGGATGCGTGGGCATGCAATTAAGTCCACAGCCATAATTTGCTAATAACATGTTGCCCATGTGCGTTACCCAACATTATCTTCTCGGATAAAGGAAAAAAGGAAACATTATTAAGGTGGATCACCGTTATCGGGATGCCAACTCGGGACATGTGAAACAATCACGCTACCCCGACATTACAGAGTTCTGAGAGATTACGTTAATTACTTTCTTGTCAAAATTATTAAATAATTCACATACATTTTAATCAATAGTATTATTTAATCTTATTTTCGAGACTTTTTAGCTACTTTAAATATAGGAATTTGCGAATTTTGGTCACCACTAGTTGGCAGCACTGAGTGAGAAATTGTTATCACTGAAGACAGAAGGGAGACTCGCATCCAAGCTTTCATTTCAATGTTGTCGTCATACAAAACAAAGAAAAGTAAATGTTCACCACGGAAAGAGACAAGCTAGGGGCTGAGGGAAACTTGGTAACCACAACCAAGGTTAATTACGGCATTTTACTGGGCCGAGAGGTGTCATCTTATAGAACTCCCTTCCAACTTTGTCCTTGAACTTGACTCTGATAAGACAGCGCAACTTTAGAAACATCGGCAATGCCTAAACTAGGAAATAGCCTCCAGTTTCACTGAAGTGACGTCCCTCCTCCAAATTGTGAGCCAAAATCGGAATGTACGTGGGCTGTTCAATAAAGAATGATCATAACTTTTTTAGGGTTATAATTTTCGGCACTAAAATTCAATCTTAATATATTGTGTTAGCTTAATGTGAAACAAACACGACATAGTAGTTTCATTGTTGGTACTCCTGGTTCCAGCCTGGGAAGGCCAGTCAAGTTCAGACATGTTCAGTATCGCCTACCGCTGCTATAGAGCTAACATGCAGTTAAAGTTGATGTTAGTGGAAGATCCGGAGTTTCTTTCAAACGTAATCACTACTGATGAAACTGGGCTACATCATTTTGATCCGAAGAGCAAACAGCAAAGCTCAGTGTGGAGATCGCCTTCATTACCAACCCGCCAAAAAGCAAAAGTGGTTGCTTCTGCTGGGAAAGTTATGGTCATCTCATTCTTTGATATTCATGGAATGGTTTATCAGCATGTTGTACCTGCACACACATCAGTAACTGGACAGTACTACAAGGATGTCCTGAAAACATTGCAAGTCCATATCGGGCGCAAAAGACCACATTTCCGTGAAGCGGGCTGGATGTGCTGCCGCATATTGCCAATGTTGTTGCTGAATATCTTGCTAAAATCAACGTGAAGTGCATCCCTAGCCCACTCTATAGTCCAAATTTAGACCCATGTGACATTTCTCTATTCTCTACCTTGAAGAAACGCCTTCGTGGGAGGCATTATCCATCATCAGAAGGCACTGGTTAATGCTGCGAAGGCGATTTTGTAGGATCTCTCAAATAATGGTTTCCAGCATGTCTTTGAGGATTGACAGAAACGCTGGGACAAGTGTATCGCATTCAGGGGAGACTATTTTGAGAAGGATCATCAAAATTATGAGGATGAGTAAAGGTACGTTGTCAAAAAAAAAAAAAAAATTTGATCATTCTTTATTGAACAAGCCTTGTATTTATTTATATATTTATCTATATATCTACTTATTTATCTATTTGTCTATTTACCTATCTATTTAATAATTATTTAATTATTTATGTACTTATTTAATTATCTATTTACCATTTATCTAGTTAGTTATTTTTATTTACTCTTTATTTACTTATTTATTTAATCCTTCATTCGTTCGTTCACTCATTCATTAATTTATCTATTATTTATTTTTGTGGGTGATAACATCGCGGAAAAGTGTTTAGCTGTTTCAGTGATGTAAGTACTGTAAGGAATCTCGGCGTTGCATGTCAGAGAAAGAGGACGCTTCACTTAAATACTGTGCATTGGGATGGGGATGTATGCGGAGTAGCATTTGTAGAAATATTTTACAGCATATTTCTTTGTTCAAGTACAGTGTGATCCTAATAAACCTGAACCATTGTAATATGCCAAAACTTATAATAGGACAGACGTGTAACTTTGTAAGAATATAATACACAGTAGGGAGATTACATTACACTATTTACATCTCAGAGAAAATGCTGCAAGTGTCCTCCACCACCATCTATACATGTTTGTACTCATCTCACATTATTCGATGAAACTTTACGGAGAGTATCCTAGCCAATGTTACTTATTTCGGTTTGAATGGATTCCTTGAGAACATCAATTGTCCGTGGCCTCTATTTTTAGATAGTCCACAAGAGAAAATCCGGTGAGATTCGGTCAGGGGATCTGGGGGACCACAGACCTTGTGAGATTATTCGATTATCAAAGAAACTGGTTACATGTTCCATGGTGTCATTAGACGCATGGCACGTTGCTCCATCTTGCTGGAAATAACCTTCTCTCAATTCCATATCATCTCCGTAAAACTTCAGAGAACATGGTGAGATGAGTGCAAACATGTATGGTGGAGGACAATTCCATATATTTCTCTGATATATAAATAGTGTAATGTAATCTCCCAATTGTGTATTATATTCTCCCAAAGTTGCACGTGTGTCCTATTATTGATTCAAAAGTTATGGCCTATTTAAGTGGTTCAGGTTTATATGGATCGCACTGTAGTCGAATCTTTTAGGAGCTGGTTTCCATGTGAAATTTAGTTCTCTTTGCACTGACAGCAGATAAAGATGACCAATAACGACATCTATGTATATTTTGTCGACTCTCTCTCTCTCTCTCTCTCTCTCTCTCTCTCTCTCTCTCTCTCTCTCTCTCTCTCTCTCGACGGCTCACCAGTGCCATCCAAAATGAAGAAGATTTCAGATGCTCTTTCTAAGAAGTTAAGATATACATTTTATTTGTCATAAAAATATGTTAAATGTTAATTTAATCTAGTAGTTGGAGACGGTTTTTGCAAAAATCACAAATCACAAAGTCATATAAAGAGTTATTTGGTATAGGTAGGCGTTCTTGGAAGTATTCCTATCCAGTTCTTGAGAGACAGACAATCTGAATAAAAAGAGTGCAAATACACACTTGCCTACCTTTGTACTTAAAATCCCTCTCATTCTTCAGGCCCCACTTGCCATCTTATGGTGGGTAGACAGTACTGTCTGCCCAGCACAAGAAGGCAAACCTGAAGTATACGTAACGTAATCACTTTTACTGAGTTTATTCTTGCCTTCTGGATAAGTCGTCACATAACCCACCTATGTATAATAGCTATCATTGCAGTTACTGAAACGAGCGTTAGATCTGGCAGCATGGGTGACTCAGATACAGTGGCATACACTTATATCGTAGTAAACAGATCACTAACATAGCAATAGAGGACAACTGTTAGAGAATGGCATTTGAATGAATCGCATCAGATTTTTATAATTAGTTAATGGCCAAAATAAAGCTGGTCATTTAGTGGGAAGCCCAGAAAAAAATAATAAAATCAACAAGAGAGACATTGTGGCTTTATGGACCAGTACTTAACCCTCCCGCCACAATAATACAAAACAATATGTGCAATAGTTGGGGCTGCTAACTCCCTTATCTCGTCCAGCACGGAAGAAAAAAAAAGAATAACGCAATTCTCTGGGCGTGGCCATGTGAGAATTCTCTCGTCATATGAATTGCACCCTAGGGAAATGAAACTACATGTTACACCAGGGTTCGCTTCCAAATGTGGCAACTTGAAGCAGCAAGACAAACTTGAATGAAAAAATTTGGGAATGAAGAAAGTGTGTAAAGGTGTGTACAATGTACAGAAGGTGCAGCAAGATAGGATGTCTCTCTCCAAATGAGATCTTCCAGTTTCTCCCGAACTGCAATCTTGAAAAAATTTTGAAACTACACAAAAATTTCTAAGCATATTCCACAATGTACATGATTCTCTACCTTCCCCTTAAGTTAAAATTAGTAATAAACGTATTTGTGAATCAGCTCTTCTTTGGAAAATGTTTCTTACCAGCTGACCCATCGAACTTCTTACCGCCAATAAAACTTTTCTGAACTTAGTGTCTGTATAAATAACACAAATTCGGATTAGTTAGTCATTTATTCTGCAATTGGTGTGACAAAAAAGATACAATTGAGTTAATGAATTTAAGTTCTTATGATGAAAAATATTTTTGGTCTTTTTTTGTGGTCCATGGTATATAAAGATGATGGTTTTCCGACTCGATTGTCCATGAAAGAAACAGAAAAACTCTAAATTAATTCCGCAAACTTCTGACGATTGCCCTTCCTATTTATTTATGGTCATCACTAAGAGCGAACGCATGGGTAACTGCAGGTTCTTAAAATAAAAAGGCAAGTCCGTTGGAATCATCAGAATATGCAGGAAAAACATGTTCTCTCCTTTGTACTTTCCCTTGGTTATTATTGCCTCGATTACGTTATTCATTAGTTTTTTCACTGTTCCTCTCTTTCCATTGCCCAGTCGTGATTGGTTACCGAAAAGCAGCATGAACACAAATGATTCTACTGTTAATTTTAAATTGTTAAATTGCCTGGGATTCCATGCAATTCTAATACATTTAAAAACTCTGTGCGATAGCTAACTACGTCATCCTGGTTGATAACTGTGTGATTCTGGATACGACAGTTGAACGAAGACAGAACATCGTGTGACAACAAACCAAAAGAGTTGCAGACATCGCCTCCAAAATTGGCAGTTCCATGGGATCTGTGCACACAATCCTGCATGGAGATTTGAAAATGGTCAATAGGCGATCATCTAAAACAACGTTCCCCACTCGCTGGATAATGTCAGCAGACCGGCTGTTGAGAGGCCGTGACTGTCTTAGTTTGTTGCCACACAATGTTCTGTCTTGACTGAACTGTGGCAACCAGGAACGCACATTAGACACATCCATGGTACCATCACCACATGTCTCACTCAACTAGTGACAAATGTCAATAGGTGTCACACCACTGAAATGGAGAAAACGAATGATTACACGCTGTTTTTGAAATGGAAACATCGCCATTTTAAGTATCAAAAACAGTCCTAACTCTGTCAGGCATGCTGTCAGGCATTCACAAAGGGTCCACGTATATTTGAAAAAAATAAATAGTTCCTATCTATTCCCAGTCCTGAAAAATAGATATTATCACTTGAATGCAACTCGTGCACACGTACTGATCACTTCTAAAAATTCTTTTCATATGGGGATCCTCAAATTGTGTAAAAATTTGTGCTTTGAATTTTCGAGTGAAATGAAATATCATTTTGTACATACAACAGACATAGCAGACAAAATAAAAATTCATTATAACCTTAATTTAACTCGAATCCATTTCACCTCATTTGTCTGGTAGTGCTCCTTTAGGTACAGGCAGCCCGCCCCACACGTCTCCCCTGTTTATTCAACAAAATTAACTGAGCAAAGTGGAGTCGGTAGACGGGTTATACCACAGAGAAATTACTACAATGAAGTGATAATATGAAGTAATAGCTAGACTGCGGTATCTCTAATAATTTTCTAATGGTATTCCCCGCGTCTAGTAGCCCCACTTTGTCCAGTTAATTTCGTTGAGTGAACAGTGGAGGAGAACCTACCCGTCTGCCATGGTTTAAGTTTTTGCGCCACGAGGCACTTTATGAGTGAGAGGATGTATATTGAACACTTAGTACAAAATTCTGGAGTGTTTTGTTATACAACTTCTCCACCTTCTATTATTTTTAACGCATATACGAACAATTCCTAACAATGTTTTGAGTACATAGTCGCTGTCAACTCAGTTTAAATCGTTCGTCTTTTGCATAAAAAACAAGAGAACGTCAAAAGGACTTTATATATATATATATAGTACAGTATGAAGCAGCCCTTGTCACCTAAGAGCACTGACACGACATATATCCTGATACGAGAAAGACATTGCCTCAAACGAATAAATATAAATAAATGATAGATTTACAAATATAGATTAATGACGTATAACAGCAGAACAGACATATGCCTTAATGTTGGCATATACCCTGGAGACCGCTCTATCTCCGGCTCTGACGTTTAGTGCCTGAAGGAGGTGGAGGGGGAAGGTTAACGGTATGTATGACTGAAATTTCATGAAAATCGTGAAAATAACGACTTTTTTTATTTTAATTCTATAAAATAATTTAGACATTTCCGAATGTGAAAAATGCATAATTTGCCTCCGAACGCCATTTTTAAATGCCTATTTAAATGTCGGTGGCCTTTAAACTCTGTCAGAGTCACGCCCTCTTTTGCCTACATCCACATTCTTTGTCTGTTTTCCGTTCTTAAATTTTCAATTCAAGAGAAGAAAAATAAGGCTTTCAGACAAAATAGTTCCTAAAATGTTGCCAATATATCAGAGACTGGCTTCTACAACATTACTAGAGAGGTGCAAAACAGGAAAAATACAGAATGCCAATGAATCTTTGCATCTTGTCATATGGAATAAGTGCACAAAGGAAGTTTTCATATCAAAACAAAAATTGGATCTTGCTGTTATTAAAAGCATCAGTGAGTTTAACATGGGTAGTCTTAAGTCATTTGGAGCTGCAGCAAAATATCAGAGGTGAAAGTGTAGTAGACTCAGCAAGGAAAACTTCAGTGCAGCGAGATCAGACTCGTATCCTGCAAAGCAAGAAGCGAAGTTTTACAGAAGAAAAGCAACATCTAAAGAAGAAAAAGGTGGAAAAAGCAGCAACAGAGAGGAAAAAGAAATCCGAGGGTCCAACCTATCAGCCTGGTGGATTTTAATGTGAGTTATGCAATCAAATCTTTAATCGCTGTTTTCTCAATATTCATATTTTCAGCATTTTTCTTCCTGTAAAATGCTCCTTGCGATGTAGTTTTTGTACTACATTCATGAAATTTCCTACACACGTTCAGAATATCATGAGGAATGGAAACTGCCCTAGGTTTTATTGTGAAATGTATATAAGCATATATTTTTAATTTTCAAACACAAAACTTACAGTTTTTAGACAAAAAAAGAATATTTGTAAATTAAAGAATTTTTGTGACCTAAACTAAAGGAGACACAGAAAAACCCAGAGCAATTTCAAAAAGTATGTGTATTATGAACATAGGGTTAAAATATTAGACCAAAATTCCAAATATTTTGTCGCAAGGGACTTTTTTAGTGACGTAACAAAAAACATACAAAATTTATCATAATTTCTAAACTGCTGGAGAAAAATGGTTTAAATTTAGGTTGTTACATGTTAACATTATACTACACCTATGGTGTAAATTTGAAAAAGCTAGCATTATTAGTTCAGAATTTGAAAATTTCAGTCATACATACCCTTAATAGAGATAATAATGAGTAATTGAAAACATATCGACATAATTATCTTTATAATGAGAGTATAGGACTCTATTAGCTTCAAAACATTGAAATTCAACTTGTAATTTCATTATCATGCAAGATTCTTTACATTATCACTCTATTCGAATATTTCTTTCACACTTTCACGCACACCAACTGCTTCTGTTGGCGGTACTGGGAGTCTGTACATCCGGTGTCGTGGTCAGGAAGTTAAAACTGTCTGCTAGCGCCAATCAGTGTTGTCGCTGCTAGGCGTGGCTTGCAAATCCAGCACCGTGTTTCCGCTGCAATTTTGTGTGGACCACGTGGCTTTTAGTTGCTTTTGGATCCCGCGATGGTGGTTTGTTCAATTTCTTGTGTGTGCGTGAATTCCGATTTGTAGCGTCTGTAAGTCTTATTATTATCGCTATTATAGTAATAAGGCTACTGGTTCGTCAGAATTCAAGAAAAAAATCGGCTCTTATAAGAGTCAACACTGTGAATTTATATTCAGGCTACGTGAGTACTTCGAGAAGGAGAGGGACAATGGTGGACCTCTACTACCTGTTACCAAGGTGCTGGACAGAGTTTGTGACGCCTTTGAAGGGGGGAAGAATGTGACCAAGGAAGAGTGCGGTTCGCCGTCTGCAGTTCTGCGTACACCGGGAAAGCAAAGGCAACGAGGCAGCCTTAAAGCTTCACTTGATGTTTTTGAAAAGGATGCTATAAGGCGACATGTATATCGTTATTATATGAGAAAGGAATTTCCCACTCGTGCGAAGTAGCATTTTCTTATTTCTTTCCAGTAAATGATATATTGTCTCCATATGCAACTATTTTGGGATCATGTATATACACGCTGTCCACGTACATTTACGAAGTTACGATCTGAAAATGCGTGAAATATTTAAAATACACATGTTCCTCTGCTTGAAATTCCCGCTAAAGAACTGGCAACAACGCGCTTCCCCCTCTCGAGAACTGTCAGAGCCGGAGATAGAGCGGCCGGACTGTAGTACAAATAATTTTCATGTGTTCTTCCGAGACTTAGTTCAATTCTTAATTTACGTAGTACTGAAAATCCAGTATTTTTGAGTTGCATACTGGACAATTTATTTTTGCTCGTTTGGTAGGTGGAGTATTCTCTATATTGTTGATTTTTGCAGACACCTCGAATGCTTTTAGAAAGCTCGGAAGTGAATTCTTCAAGCTGTTCAATTGGTGTTGATAATACCCAAAACTTTTGATTTATAAAATGGAGAGTGTCCAATAATTGTTGTGAAAGTAATGCTATTAACAAAATATGTCAAACACCTTGCACTCCCTGGCAGGCAGATCTACCTGCGTGGCGAGCTGTAGTTGTAATGAAACTAAAGCTGCACATTACGAACCCGACTATCCCTGCATGTTGTCCTCGGGACTGACGTCATCAGTTATATACTACGAGACTCGTAAACTTCATATCCCTTTAAAGGTGTACGGGCTCCGATGCCTGATTATTAGATTCTTCCAAAACAACTTTCAACTGTCTAAACGTCAGCTTGAAGTACATCTATATCGCAAGCAATTGTGACTTAAATGCCATGGTTTAGTACTTCTCCACGTATTTCAGCTCCAGTTTCATTACCCACTTTAAATAGATCTGATAGAGGTTAACTCCTTCTATTTTTCTGACACCAATCTAACATATGTTGAATGGCTTGTCCAAACCTGATGAGAAACGGCAGCAATTTCTTGGCTAATATCATTTTTAGGCTCGTCTAAAGTGTGCGGATTTGTTTCGCTTTAATGCCCTCCCTAGAGATAAAAATTGCAGGGGGTTAAATCAGCGCTGCAACTATAGAGACACGTTTAAATAGATCACTAATCGTTAGCCGCGACCCAGGTGCCATAAATTCCTGACGTCGAGCCACAAGCCTGGGCAAGTATTCCGCAAATGCATGGCTTCGGAACATGCAAAACAATATTATTACTGACCATGATAATGCATATAAGCCTCTTAAATTACCACTAATGGGTAGCAAAATATCGGTTTATAGATTGCCATACAACATAATTGGAACATTTGATACATTGATATGAGCACTTTACAGCCCTCTACTTGTGTAGTTCTGAAGAACACTGTCCAATGGGAGCATTCATCATGACATGGTTAGTCCGTCCATTTCCTATCTGCGACAGTTGTGCAGTCAGATGCTACAGTCCATCCTGTTGCTATAGCCTCCGCTTCTGGAAGTCCAGATAATGAACTTTTTTGGCCGTAAGAATCGCTTCCTTCGGGAGGGAAGTATGAAGTTCCTACCATTTCGTAGATAAAAATACCCCAAGCCTGAATCACTGATTTTGTGCTTCGCGATGCTGCGCTAACTTGAGGCTGGTTTTTATATTTTTTTATTGATCGATCAGCAGTACAATGCTTTACAGATCAGAGTGAAAAGAAGGTAACAGTACAATACATTAAAGGACAATAACACTGAGGGGTAGGCTAACAGGCCGCCCTCTAACTACATTAAGTTAGAACTCCAATAATACTCTCTGAGAAATTATGTCAATATTGAAGATTTAGGACAGACATCAAGCACTAGAATCACTCGAATCGGATGTATCACTTAGAAGCAGGTCCTGTGGTAGTCTCCTCTTCAAGCGTGAGGGCTGGCGCGTGCGGACGCCGATGTTATAATGCACAGCTCCTAGAACTTCTTGCAGTGTGGAAAAGAAACGACGAGCGATCCTGCAAATGTAGTAGTGGAGCGGTTAAGAGTCCTAGTTCGTGATGGAGCTGCTGATTACGGATGAACAATGGAGCGTTGGTAGCGATGCTCATGAAGCGATTCTGTATGACCTGAAGACGACGAAGATGACATGTGTGTGCGGCCCCCCGCACTTGGCAGGCACATGTAATAAGCGGACGAACGAGTGATTTGTAGAGTAACAATGAAGACTGTAGGCCGAGGCTGGAACGGCGATGCAACAGAGGTGAGAGTTTTGAAAAATGAAATGTGTAGTGTTTAACGCCCGCTTTTACTACATACGGCACCGCAGGCGGTGACACTGGTGATACATGAGATGAAGATGGCACACTGGTGGAATGAAATGGCGGGGGAAACCGGAGATCTCGGAGAAAACCCGCCCCAACGCGTATTGTCCAGCACAAATCTCACTTTGTGGTCGCCTGGGATCGAACCCGGGCCGCTTTGGGAGTTTTGAAAGTCGCCCGGAGGCCAGTGATATAAGACGATCGATATGAGCACGCCAGGTCAGTCGAGAGTCCAAAAGCCCGCCTCGGTAGCGTAGATGGTAGCATGTCTGCCTCACTTTCAAGAGGTCCCGAGTTTGAATCTCGGTCAAGGTGAGTTACCTGCATAAGTTTTTTTCGGAGTTTCCTCTTATCCTTCAAGACGAATGTCGGGTAACTCTAAGCTCCATCGATCCTGGACTCATTGGAG
This sequence comes from Mantis religiosa, assembly GCA_030765055.1. Classification (NCBI taxonomy): domain Eukaryota; kingdom Metazoa; phylum Arthropoda; class Insecta; order Mantodea; family Mantidae; genus Mantis; species Mantis religiosa. The sequence goes on along the minus strand of CM060956.1, from coordinate 134,652,240 downwards.
CATCATTTCACCCAATTCATTCACCGTCCGATATAACTTAACGTTGGGGCGGATGTAAATTACAAAAAGGACCAAAAGCACTCTAAGAACTCGAAGCTGTAATGTCACCTCTCGACGTCCTGACAACCTCTTCCTCGATGTTAACTCTGGCTACTGCTCAAGATCTGAGAAATCTATCTCAGGGTATGAGTGGGTGTGTCAATAAAAGGATAACATTGATTCTGATTTAATGAACCGTCTAAACTTTAGTGTAACAATGGAAACTAGTATATGAATGTCCGGTGTTAAGGTATTTGATTCCTCTACCAGGCGATAAAACGCGGTTCTGCCTTTGAGAAAAGAAGGACGCCTAATCCACCTTGTCTGCCAGCGATCAGAAAAGAAGTGTCTTAGATTATGCCCATGATGTGTCATTAAGCTTCAGAACTCTCCTACATTGATCTCCCGTTTGGTATTTATTCTAAGACCCCCACTACTAGATTTTAAACCAATGTTGCCACCTCATTTATATTTTTCTGATATTTGCTGCTTTAGAACTCAGATTCCGTCTATAAATTTATAAGAAATTCTATATCACATCCCTTTGAATCCTAAGTTATTATGTATTTCAAATGTGAAGGTGTTTGTCCTTGCGCGCTACTAGGTGAGCAACCAATGAGAGTCCTGCGGTGTTGTCGTACTACATTCCCGCTAAGTGGTGTGTTAGGAGCGCCAACCTAATCAAGCTGTATGAAATACTATTCGCGCTAAGACAAAATTCAGATTTTGCGAGAACTGATCCATGTAGAAGGTAGAGAGTAATTTATTTAACATAACTATGAAAACCCCATATTTTAGCTCAAATAGTTCTCCTAATACAAATAAAGCAGACGCCATTATATTATAACAATGCATTGCGACGTAAGCACTGCAATGAGCATCATTATTAGTTGGCATGTATGCGTGAACGTATATTTAAAATTACTCAGAACTGAAACATAAACATTTTACTTGACGTGGTAAAAGAAATATATACTTTGAATAAGCCAAGGTGTTTGTTAAATTCTATGAGAGGAAACAATGCAGTTCCTGCTAGTCTGGCAGAACGTGTCTGGTCATATTATATCTTTGTTTATGAATGGTTCGTGATCTCTATTTATTAGAGTTCAAAGCAGTATTCAGTTACTCTTCCATAAAAGGGTGTATCAGCTAGAACAATGATACGCTATCCACCTCCCCCTTACTACTGCTAGAACAATCCCATAGAGTTGGTGTGGGCTCAAACTATGTTACAAACAGAAATAATAATTTTAAACTGACTGACGTTGAACGATTTATTCACGAAGAAATTAACAAGGAACACAACAATACTGGGAGAACTATGTGCCACATTGGATAAACTACAAGAAGGCGACTTTTGGAAAGAAATAGCACCTCACGAGATTTTGATACCCATCATCTGAAGCAGCCCCTGTCACCTAAGAACACTGACAAGACATATAACTTGATAGCAGAAAGACATTGACACAAACGAATAAACATAAATAAATGAGTATAAGAGAACAGATATATATCATAATGCTGGTATATACCCTGGACACCCACCGTGACAAGGCCACTATACGAAGGTCAGTAAACTCCCTTTGTAACCAATGTAAACAAAAATCCCAGCTCTACTGTTCGTTTTGCCCTCAAGGAAAATTTGGCACCTCGCAGTCGGAAACCTACCCATTGTCAAAATCCCATGCGTTCCTCTGGCAACAGACTGTAAGATTTCGAACGATCTGAGAACGCATGTCTTAGAATAAATTTTTGCACGCGGACCGTTAGAGAAAGCGTCTCTGATGCTAGGTCAAACACTGATATCAAGTGGGGGATACTTAAAGCCAATAGAAAATTGATGTTTCGTCATGTGATTTTGCAAACTCCGAAGAATATCTAGAGTGGGGGCAATTCAAAGGGATGGCGGAAACTAGATTTTGCTAGTAAGGACATTTCGATCCTGAGTGCTGCGTGAGCCGGACGCGTATTCGGCGCCTAAGAACTATACGCCCGCGCTGTGTACAGACACCTAGCGCAATGTTTAATAATCTCTCCAGTGAGAATTAGAACAACGAGTAATGTATTGTGAGGACGATAAGTATATCCAATCAGACTACGCTGTGCTACTGCCTCCGTGCTTCGCATCGCCATATAGACAGTGACGCTTGACTCAGCAACCATACCAACGACGACTTCACGGTGGCGAGCGTAGGAGCCCAAGGACTACAATAAACTCCTATTGACTAGATTCGAGGTGTCATCATTAACCCACAACCTGTCAGGACGCACCCACTCCTTAAGTCCACATGAGAGTCCTCATGCGGGAGCTACAAGTCACCTCGAACCGACTACAATCTCGCTTTCCTTGACCTCTTCACGCCACCGATCTTTAATTTTAAGGCGTCGAGCACAAGGGAGAGCTAGACGTGGTCCACAACGGGCCGGACCGCCTCACATCATAAACTTGCAGTACTCAAGACGTTGAAGACAATAAAAATTATTCACAGCTACACGGATGCACCGCTGGATGCACCATCTTCGTAATATACGAATATCCATGTTCAATTGTTGCAATTGTTGTAACTTTGGAAAATTCAGTTTCCGTTCCCTTACGTCTAGCGCCATGAACACTCGTAAGTGTACGAGAGAGAGGGAAATATTAAAAGAGTGGGGATAGCGAGGAGGAAATGGTGAACACTCCAACGCATATGATTCGTTACAGGCGAGAACTCATCTCATTTGAAACACATAATAATTCGCCACACCTAATCTGACAATCTTACCCAGCAACCTCCACTTTTACTCCCCCAACCAACCGAAATACTTTTATTGTATAGCAACGCAAAGAAATTTCCTGTAAGGAATGTGCTGTGGGACAAGGACAGCGAATGTGTGTGGCAGAGAACGCCTGCTATACAAGGAGCAGACCGTTAATAATCACTCTGTACATTAAAACCGAAAAGATTCATTCACAAAAGCAGAAGCCGTCAGAATGTTTCTGAATGGTCTGTAACTGTACTGACATGGGGTGTTATAAACCTGTCCAGGGAGGATGTGGGAACCGTCTGCAACCCCCCTGCGTCTCGTCCCTCGGAGACTTTCTCTCCTGTGGAGGAGTATACGAATTTGCCAAAAAACCAGCCATCTCTAATTATCGTATTTTGTACCATCTTACCCCGAGTTAAATTGTACTCATAATCTATTGCCAAATATACAATCCAGTAACATTTAACAGAACTTTACAAAGTTCTCATATTTAATTTTACTATGGGTTATAGTTTATTAATATGAGCCATTATTTGTGTATGAAGCCTGAAAAAGGCCTCTGAGAAAAATTAAAGTGTTTTTCACACCCAGTGTTGAATAAGATGCTGAAAAAAACTAATTTCAGTATCTCTCGGAGTGTGCTATATCATGGTATATCTTTTCTTTACAGGAGTCTGCCTCGGTAGCGTAAATGGTAGCGTGCCTGCCTCACGTTCAAGAGGTCCCGTGTTCGAATCTCGGTCAGGGTAATTCACCTGGATAAGGTTTTTTCGGGGTCTCCCTTATCCTGATAGACGAATGTCCGACCCCGGACTCATTTGAGCATCATTTCACTCACCCATTTCATTCATCGTCCGACATGACAACGTTGGAGGACGCAAATTGAAAATAAAAAAAGTTCTTACAGTTTTTTTTTTAATTTTGCGTCCAACGTTAAGTCATATCGGACGATGAATGGAATGGGTGAAATGATGCTCAGATGAGCCCAGGGTCCTTAGAGCTTAGAGTTACGCAACATTCGTCTTAAAGGATAAGGGAAACCCCCGGAAAAAGCGTTATCCAGTTAACTCACCCCGACCGAGATTCGAACCCTGGACTTCTTGAACACGCTACCATCTACGCTACCGAGGCGGGCTCTTTACTGGATATCTTCTTGCAGCTACATATGGGAATGCAGTAGTCGCGAGTCAAATCTTTTAAGAGCTCGTAGCTAGTAACGGTTTTAAAGGGCCACCTCCGTGACGTAGGTGGTAGCGTGCACGCTTCCCGTTCTAGAGGCTCCGAGTTCGAATCTTGGTCCAGTGAGTTATTTGGATAACGTTCTTTCCGGAGTTCTCACTGGTCCCGAGTTCCAATCTCGGTTAGGGTGAGTTACCTTGATAAGGTTTTTACGGGGTTTTCCCTTGTCCTGATAGACAAATGTTGGGTAACTCTAAGCTCCATGGACCCCGAACTCATATGAGCTCATTTCACCAAGTTCACCCAACGTCCGATATCCCCCTCCCTTATCCTGAAAGACGAATATCTGGTAGCTCTAAGCTCTATTGACCCTAGACACACTTTAAAATAATTTCATTCATCGTCCGAAATGACTTAATGCTGCATGTTTTTGCATGTTTCCCTTAGCCTGAAAGATTCATATCTGATAACTCTAAGCTCTATGGACCCGGGGCTCATTTGGACATCATTTCATTCATCGTCCGATATGACTTAATGTTGCATGTTTTTGCATATTTCCCCTTATCCTGAAAGATTCATATCGGGTAACTCTAAGCTCTATGGACCCTGTGCTTATTTATTTGGACATAATTTCAATCAGTTAATTTATCGTCCCATATGACTTAAAGTTGGAGGGCGTAAATTGGTTTCGAAATTACATTCATTTTCATGCCCGAAAGAGAGGGAGAGAGAAGGGGGAGATTAAGGGGTAAGAGCAAAGTAATAGTGATTAGCAATTGGTTACTCAAACCAATAACAATGAACATCTTGAAATGGTTAACTTTATAAAACATATCCAACGTAAAAACAGAGTTTTAACAAGATGGACATACTTTGAAGTGTAAGTTTTTGCCTCACCCTTTTATGCAAGTCTTTCAAACTGAACCGAGCTTCAAGAGCTATTAAAAAAAAACTCAATATGTATTACAATTCATTTGTCATGAAAATACCTTAACTTATTCTAATGCAAAACGTTAGTGATTTTTATTTAAAAAAATCAAAACTTTGAAACATTTTAACTGAAAAGTTTGGAAAGGGGCACTTTTTAGAAAATTTTTGCGTATCCTGAGAAAATACATAACTTCAGTTGTATTGTTGTAATTTAAAGGACATCAAAAAGTATACTTGTTATGAAACCTTGATATTCAGTGGATGAAATACATAGATTCCTCTACGTTACTAAGAAGTATGGAAATTAAAATGTGACATGAAATTATTTTAAATAACGAAGTGTATAAAGGAGTAGAGGTATAAAGAGCGAGTAGAGAAACTGGTGTGAATTAAACGATGGGATATTATTTTCTTTTGCAATGCATTTTTATCACATCCGCTTTCAATAAGCTTTATAATTTATGCAACACTCATGGCCCGCCTCAATAGCGTAGATGGTAGCGTGTCTACCGCACGTTCAAGGTCAGGGTCAGAAACCTGGATAAGGTTTTTGCCCGGGTTTTTCCTCATCCTGATAGACGAATGTCAGTAGCTCTAAGTTTCACGAACGCCGGACTCATTTGAGCATAATTTCATACATTTCATTCATCGTCCGATATGACAACGTTGGAGGACTAGATTTAAAAAAACTGAGCATATACTCAGTATTTATAATTGTATCTAAGGAATATTAAATGGAGATGGAATTATGTGTTGGTATATTGTTTCCTCGACTTTAAGTTGCAACCTTATGACAATGAGATCTAATTAAATTATAATTAATGATTACACTAGTACTAACAAGAATAATTATAAATATTACCTTTTGCAACAAGAGAAACGATTTCGGGATTAAGAGCTATGAATTTCAAAATGCAAAATTGCAAAAAGATGTTAGACTCACAGGAGTAGCTCTAGAAAATAAAATAAGCTATATTCAACAATACCCATAAAATATTTGTACGAATTCTTAACTCTATTGGCAGAGAGTAGATGGAGGAATAAGCATTTGTAGAAAGATTTATAAATAAGGTCACGTGAAGCACATCAGTGTCTTGTATTTCTTTTTCTATAACCTTGCACAATTTCCTTCCTTGACCAGTGCGAGTATAGCTCTCGTAAAAAGCAAGTAATATTTGCCTATAGGTTAGCGAATGCAAATAAAATGTTCCAGTAAACTTAAAGTAAATATAAAGTATCAAGCATACTTTCTTAATCATTCACCAGGTTTTAAGACTGAATAATTTAGTACATGTATTCGCTGTGCAAGATTCTAAAGTGTTAAATACAAACACAGTTCACATTTAGTTCGCAAGTTGTTTAACAAGCGTGTTATATGAAACGCTTCCATCTGTTTTGAAAAGAAATAGAAAATCCTTGTTACCTTAGTTACTCTGCTGAATTCATCCAACTCCAGGGGATAAAGTGTCACGTTTTGATGAAACCTGAAAATAAACGCGGCAACACGATCTCCCGACCGGCAGCTGCCTCCTTTATCAGCCGATGGAAACAATTCTGCCAACCGGCGAAATTCTTTGCAGGAACAAAATTACTGCTTAGTTTTTTCCATTTGTAACTCTTTACGATTACATCCTTATTTATATACAGTACTAAGAATAACGTAATAGCCTGTGCGTTCTGGTATTACATTTGCGAAACGAAATATCAATGTTGGCTGCACTGCTGTTGTGCCGTGTCTTATAGTTTCAAATTCTTAGAAGAAGAGAACAAGTGATGACTACTGCAAAACGCGCGGATGTTTCACCTGATGCTCTTTTGTCTGTAACAAGAGGAATGCCTTATTCTTTCCTTTGCAAAGCGTAGCTTGGGTGATTGCTGTGCAAATGGTTTTGACTAATATGTATGTGATTATCGTGCGTTTCCATAATGTATTTTTGCTATTTGTAGTGGGTTAACGTGGAGGTATATTCGTTCTCGAGTGCGTTTAATGATTTTATAAACTAAATGTAAAGTACACCAAATGTAACTGTAAAAATGGAAAAGATGCACATAAACCTGGATTCAGTTCTTGACAACACTTGGATTTACTAAAAGGTAAGGCAGATACTTTCTTGCAATTTATTATGTCAATTAATTTTGACAACATATATTACTACTGTATATACTTCGTGGCTAAGAAAAGTGCCAAATATATAACGTTTTTCAGGATTGTCACTAAAATATTCGTAAAGCGATGATTAAGGAATAGTGTGCACCATCTTAATGCTGTAATCTACATTTTCATTATAAACTTGCTTTCTACCAGTAATTTTACAACCTTATATATCTGGTATTTTCATTTAGCACTTCAAAATTAGTCAGGTGCATAAGAAACTTCTAGGACAGAGGTTAGGATATCACAGGTGAATTTTCCCAAAATTTTTAGAAAATAACATCGCAGAAGTAAAGAAAAATGATTTATCCTGCACTTTGGTGGCTGTCGTCTGCTACGAGAATGGTGATAATGACCTCAGTGGCTGGAGCGTCGCCAAAATTGATAACCTGCATGCGCTGAAGCTACCAACAATGCTTTTCCAAACTACCGATACTAATATGAGTTACCATGTGAACAAAAAATTCGCCATAACTTTTAAATGGATCAATAAATTTAACTGGGGATTACTTTTATTCTCATGAATTAGTGGCGCCTCAGTGGACTCTAAATGGCGTGAGGTGAGTTGACTTCAAAATTTTAAATGGAGGATGATATAAATTTGAGGTATAACATTAAATGTTTTTGAAAACATTTATTTTTAAACTACAATTTGATAATTTTAAAGTTATAGTTACAGTTCCTATATTTTCTTCCTCCAGTACAATAAAATGATGATAAAATTAATAAGAATGTATGGAACAGGAAAATAAAAAAATATGGGTTGCCAACATTTCGTGTCTGAGCACATATTTTGAGCTCCGCAGTTGGCAACCATCTCATACGGCTACGTCATTGCTTACCGTAGCAGTTAACAGCCAACAAGGTCGAGGATAACCAAAAATATGTGAACTTCTTAAGCTTATGGAACTTCCAAACCAGTAACTGTGGTAGAGGTTGCAGTTTTCTTTAACTTATTTCTTTTAATCTACTGTGGTGTCTAAAATAGTAATCTAATATCTAAATTGCATGTTTCTTTGCATTTTTGGTAGCTTAGATAAAAAAAAAAAAAAATATTTTTATAGTTCATATACTGTAACTTTTAATAACAAAACATATTATTTATAAATAATATGGCGAAGGAACAACGACTTAAGTTTAAAAAGCACGGGCTTACCTTAGAAGTAGACACTGCACACCATGTCTTTTTAGGACGTTTTGCTTTACTGCAAAAGTAATAACATAAGCAAGCGGCCATCTTCCCGCTACTGAGCATGCGCAATGCGGAATACCAAGATAAACCAAGAAGTGCAAATCGCGGGATTTGTGTGTTTTGATGCCAAGGTCAAGGCTTCAAACCCGGTTTAAGTGTGTTTAAAGTCGAGAGGGCGCTGATATATATTCAGACTCTGCAATTTATGACATTAGTATCCAATATATTCCCAATGAATCATTGGAGATCAGGTACACAGTTACTTAGTCTACACATTTTCAGATTTAGGTCTTGACAGTGTTTGTTACTCATTTGTTGGCAGCTGAACGTACCGTTGCATTTGCAAAACAACTTGAGGGGGGAAGTGGTAACTGCTAGGAAAGTGGGATGTGACGGTGTGACAAATTATAAAGAAATATCCATTCTGTTACAATTTTCTGGAATACCGTGGAAAAGGTATGTGACAAATATGCAAAATCCTTCCTGAGAACTACTAAACTATTCAAGTGAAGATTACGGACATTTGTGTGTTTTTTCCAGTTTGATTCTGAAAGATTTCTTTCCCCATGGTGATTTACAAACTTAAATGCCCCGTACTCTTATTTCATATCGCTATCACTCTACGTGTACTTTGCAAACAAACACATTGTACAAATGGCACGATAATGCTTATGTAAAGCAAGAATATTCTAGGTCAAAGGCCAAAGCACTCTCTGCTATTTTCAGAAAATATTTCGAAAACATCACATTAAAAGTACGTAAAAAATTAAACTAGCTACAATGAAGAAACAAATACTACACAGATACAACTATTTGCAACAGTAACATCACTTTTTTAAAATAAAATGATGCAAAATTTGTCTTCAGTCAAAAACAACTGCGTTGTCAAAGCTATCATCACTAGAGGTCACTACGTTATTCCCAGTATTAACAAAATATGAAAATCAAATAAACTGAAACATAGAATCGACTGTCGGTATTTCAAAATTCATTACGCGATGTTCATTTTTTAAAATAAATAGTATTTCCCAAACCATTAAATCTATCTGACCATTTAATTCGTTTAGTAATTTAACTTCTGGATATATTTCATGGTGAAATTACTAAAATGATCCGCTACGGCCGATTTATAAGTCTGTTTATACTTAATGTTACGAAAATGTTCTTTCGTTCATTCATATTGGAAAGACTAAACGTAATTTGTAAACCAAAATGAAAGAACATTTTCGTAAAATTAAGTATAAACAGACCGATAATAACCATTCATAATCATGAAATAATTCTAGAAGTTAAATTATTAAAACATTTAAATGATAAGAAAGGTTTAATTAATGGTTTCGGGAAAATAAACTTTAAAAATAGACATTGTGTAGTGAATTTTAAAATAATGACAGTCGATTCTGTTTTTAAGTTCACTTCATTTTCAGATGTTGATAATACAGGCAAAAACTTGTGACCTCTAGTGATGATATCGTTGACAACGCTTGTGACTGAAGAGGTAAACAAGGGTTTACGAAATCGATCTCAACAATTAATAAGAAAAATTTGCATAATTTTCTTCTAAGATAAGTGAAATTACTGTTACAAATAGTTATATTTGTGAGGCATCGCATTAAAACATATGTTCTTAGATGAAATAAAAAATTAATTATAGTATTTAAAAATCATTAACAATTATGTAGCCGGCAGACGAAGATAGCTGTTCATTTACTTCCATCAAAACCCTTAAATAGTTATCAAAGAAATAAAATAATTTTTTGGCCAACCGGATACAATTATGTGATTTTATATGCAACATTTTGCATTTCTTACATACAGGATGTGTATTTGTTGATGTAATTATATCTAATAACATTTCAGGATTGAGACATAATCACGTTTTTTTTTCACCCATCATTGTCATTTACCACCACCACCACCACCACCATCATCATCATCATCATCATCATCATCATCATCATCATCATCATCATCATCATCATCATCATCATCATCATCATCATCATCATTATTTGCCATTACTTCGATGCTAATCACATAAAAATGTATTCTCTCAGGTAAAAATTAACTAATGTTAGGTAGATAAAAACTTTTTAAATCATTTTCAAACTATATGATCAAAATATTCGAGAGCGTTAATAAAAAGGTGTATTTAACAACTTACAAAAAATTCAAATACACTACATCGAGTACGGGCGTATTATATGCCATATTTGGTAAATATGTATGACTTTGCAGAATAAATTTAAAACTTGCTAGGATGCTGCTTTCACAAAGCTCCTTCTACATCTCTGTGAATTGTTCACCCAAAAAGCAAATGTTGGTCCCGTCGTGGCTGAGTGGTTAGTAAACTTTGCCCTCACAAAGGTCACTCCGCTTCAATCCCAGACGGCCGCAAAGTAAGCCTTATGGAGGACAACATGGCACTGGTAGGAGTTTTCTCCGGGATCTCCGGTTTTCCAGTGTTCTATCTTCATTTCTTGTATGATCAGTGTCATCGCCTAGGATCCATATAAACCTGAACCACTTCAATATGTCATAACTTCGGAACTAATAATAGGACACACATGCAACTTTGGGAGAGTATAATAAACAATTGGGAGATTACATTACAATATTTATATCTCACATAAGATGTTGAAAGACCTTTCTATGGATCATTGGTCCCATTTTCTTTGATACGGCTGTTGGCGCTGAAGTTTATATGGGTATCTTCAATATATTTGTAGAGCAGCTGGATGACACTGAATTGAGAGAAGGTTATTTCCAACAAGATGGAGCCACGTACCATACATCCAATGACATCATGGAACTTGTAACCAGTTTCTTTGATAACCGAATAATCTCAAAAGGTCTGTAGCCTCAAGGTTCCCCGAACCTAACCTCACCGGATTTTTTCCTGTAGGGGGTATTTAATAATAGAATTAACAAAACTAGGCCACGGACAATTGATGTTCTCAAGGAATCCATTCGAACCTAAATAAGTAACATTGGCGACGATAATCTCCGTTAAACTTCAGAGAATATGGTGAGACGAGTTCAAACATGTAAAGATGCTGTTGGGATCGTAATATATTGAAATTGGAGTTACACTACATATGAACAAATATGAAGAAAGGGAGCTCGGCGCAGTGAAACCATGAGGCATGCCGCTTTTATGTGGGACCCCTGCACTTGTTATGGGTGTGTATATTTCCATAATAATACTGCACAAAAATCTTACATTTTCATATATATAATTTTGAGTTACTATTTTTTCCATCTTTATTCCACCATGCATTTTAATACGGTAGTTTTTATGCATGATGGTTCTTAACATAATTCATATTACCTTGGTATTAATATTTTAACAAACACTATTTACATATACATACACATATTTACAAAGTCTTTGCCCTGTACCATCTGACCCCTGTACTTAATGTCGATAGATGAGTATTTATTACAACATCGTGATCTCCCATTTGTTAGGTCTTCTCTTGACACTTCAGAAACAAGAGCCTTAGGTGAATTATATGCTATAATGCACTGTGTATTCATTTTCTACATCATTTTATACATGTAAGCAATGCTAGTTCAGCTCATTTTCGTAAGGTGTTTACAATTAACCGAAATACATTACGATGAAAGCGAACTCGGTGGTTAGTTCCGGAGACATTTCGAGGCAGCACTGTCGGCTGACATTTTTTCCTCTGGAAGTTTAAGCCAGCCCAGCTACTGTTAACCTGCAAGGAACAAAGGTCATTTATTATTCCCTTTGATGTAGAACAGTAGCTGTTAGGAGATGGGAAGGTGATGCAATGTTGCCACATCATGTTCAAGCAGCAAGTCCATAGCTGATCTTCCTTCCCCGTGGAATATCGACCGCTAATACAACATTATCAACAATCCGCCACTGGGACACTCAAGTCAATACACGCCAAGATGGTATACTGCTATGCATTCCTGTCAGTCCTCAGGTAGAATAGAATTTTATCTCGTGTTATATAAGGCGATGCACCTGGAAGAATTTAAAAATCCACCAGTTGTTTTAAGGGAACACATTTTTAAGTTTTATACCACACCTACACACGCACGCACGCACGCACGCACTCACGCACGCCCGCACGCACGCACGCACGCGCACACACACACACACACCACAGGGTTCTATCTTGGCACTAACTCTATTTAATATATACATTTCTGATATTCCTGGCTTAGCTCCGACTTCTTTAGCTCTTTACGCTGATGACACAGTACTATATTATTCTCATGTTAATCTCCAGCACGCACCACAAGTAGTACACCTATCTTTAGATCGCCTAACTCATTGGTTCAGCACTTGGCGGATCTCAATTAACCCTCAGAAAACTTAAGCTAAAATCTTCACTCTTCGCCGATATACTCCGCTTGCTCCGTTGTGTGTCTACAGGAACAATGTCCCTTGGCTCCCCACTACAACTCCAGTTAAATACCTTGGAGTGCTTTTGGACTCTCGACTGACCTGGTGTGCTCATATCGATCGTCTTATATCACTGGCCTCCGGGCGACTTTCAAAACTCTCACCTCTGTTGCATCGCCGTTCCAGCCTCGGCCTACAGTCTTCATTGTTACTCTACAAATCACTCGTTCATCCGCTTATTACATATGCCTGCCAAGTGTGGGGGTTCGCACACACATGAGATCTGCGTCGTCTTCAGGTCATACAGAATCGCTTCATGCGCATCGCTACCAACGCTCCATGGTTCATCCGTAATCAGCAGCTCCATCACGAACTAGGACTGTTACCTCTTCACGACTACATTCGCAAGATCGCCCGTCGTTTTTTTTTTCCACGCTGCAAGAAGTTCCAGGAGCTGTGCCTTATAACATCGGCGTCCGTGCGCGCCAGCCCTCACGCTTGAAGAGGAGATTACCACAGGAGCTGCTTCTAAGTGATTCTAGTGCTTGATGTCTGTCTTACATCTTCAATATTGACATAATTTCTCAGAGAGTATTATTGGAGGTCTAACTTAATGTAGTTAGGGGGCGGCCTGTCAGCCTACCCCTGAGTGTTATTGTTGTTATTGTACTGTTACCTTCTTTTCACTCTGATCTGTAAAGCATTGTACTGCTGATCGATCAATAAAATAGTATAAAACACACACACACACACACACACACACACACACACACACACACACACACACACACACACACACACACACTCACTCACTGTCTGTTGCCTAAAAAAGACATTACATTCCATCCAAGAACCTAACACCAAGATTCCAATGCAAATTAACGCTTTAAAATTTCCTAAACTAAAAACTACATTTTCAGAAAGAAAGTTATTTAAATTCAGCATTTTCAAAGGAAAGGCAAGATTTTCAAGAAAATCCATCCATCCCAAACCAGTTGTTATATAAAACATATTCGGAAATGTCAATTTTTTTCAAAATTACTGCAATGCATTTGATTAAAATACCAAATGTATTTTGAAGCAATAGTTTTAGAAGGTTTATGATGAGATGATCTGCCAGCGGATTATCCTGAAGCAGGATCTTATACACATGCGATGTTTGAGGATGCTATGGTGATACACCACATTGGGGCACCATCTTGGAGCACGGTTATTTGGGATAATGGTGGATGCATATTAATTTCTCACCTTTGGTGACGATCTTGAAGAAATCCAGAAGTTTCTCCTGCAACTCTGGATAAGTAGGTGCATCTGTAATTCTTGAGCGATGAGTTCCTTTTTTCTCAGGGTCGTGGTAACGGCGCTGATGAAGATAGTACTACTATTTTTGAAGGATGAATAAGTAATCCTTTTCTTGTTCAAAGATGGAAATTTAATTCCTCATAAACATTTTTAAACTCTTTCATACAATTCTAAATACGAAGCGTGTTGATACCGAAATTAAAGGGTGTAATGTATAAAGAATCGTAATGGATTTCAAAGGAGTCTTGTTATGTTTGTTACGACACGAACAGGTGCAGTTGATTGAGTTGTTTAACAAAAGACACGGGACAAACAAAATTCTAAGGGATAGCACTTGACTTTGTTGAATAAGGCATTCTTCGGACCCTTAATAATGACAATGGAAAAGATTGTTATAAAGGGAATCTTTGTGTGTATAAAGGGCTTCGAGAAAGTCAATGCTATACACTCACGCGCAGCTGTGAGGACAGTCAGTCCGAGGCGTGAGGCCGATTAGGGCAGTCCTCTTCTTCTGTCTTGGTTGAGGGCAGACCAGAAGTGATGAGAGAAGATATTTGTCGGTTTATACGTAACTAATTAAGTATTATCGAGTAATAAGCCTACATTAACTCTAAACAGTGATGTATTGGTAACCCTTGGTCGGCAACTTCAAGTTCGATGTTCTGATAAAAAGAGGAAGTCATTAAACCAGTTTGATACGGGCATTCCATTGTCATTAAGACCATGCTACTCATACATTCTCACGCATACACTGTGTGCCACTCATTTTATTATTGATTCAGACTGTCCCGCCCAAGTGGAGCTCTTTGCTGGTCAATACAGTTGCTTCAGTGTCCGTAAAATAAGATCTCCAATTGTATTTAATATAAAACATGTTTATTGTCAGTGAATGTTAAATTGATGCAAAGGCGGAACTTAAAGCTACTTTTCAACGTAATCACCATTGCGGTCGATGCACTGTGGCATTTTTGTATACCCTTGTCATATCTCTCTCCCGCCAAGTTACGCAGGTAGTGCTCAACTTCTTCAAAATCTTCGGTCAAAATCTTGTCAATCGTAGTGATAGTGACTTCAGGGATAAGTTCGCACAGCTCGCGAACTGTCAAACGCCGATCTTTAAGCATTTCTTGCTCCACTTTTGCAATTGTTTCACCTGAAACCGAAGGCCGATCAGAACGCTGTTCGTCATGGTCGTCTGTACGTCCGTCTTTGAACTCTCTGGTCCACTTTCGCACGTTTTTGACGACCATACACGGTCGCCCATAGACTTCGCATAACTGATAATGAATTTCAATGGGGGTAGTGACCTTGACGCTCAAAAAAACGGATCACTGCACGCAACTGGCACTTGGTGGCGGAAGTGATAGGAGGCTCCTTTGCAAACGTCTGCCCAGACAAGATTAATGGTTGCCACGGGTTCCTTGTGGTTGGAATTTGATGGGGGCGGTAGCCAAGCTACATGGCAGTGTTGCCGGATCTCGCGTAATAGCGTTCCTCACGGCTCCAGCGCCTTGGAGACCTTGTTTTACAGACACGCCTCGTATTATTAGTGTAGTCTCTTTACAACCAGCGGTAGATGCCACGATGAACCATTTCTCTTTTTGTGCACACGCTACTTATGCATCTTAGATGCACGCACAAAATTGTTTCTGCTTACACTCGGATAAATACACGTGTCGCCACTCAGAATTTCTTAAGCAGGAGAATAAAATCTTTTAAAACATTTAACAATTGTCACGGTTACAACATTACTTCTTTATTTTACCATAAATACTAATCTCTTTTACTATTCTTAACAAAACATGAAATGTCCAAAATAACTGCTACAAAATTCAAATTCTTCTTCTACTTCCCTAGTATTACCACTATCGTGGTGTTAGGAGACTCCTCTTCCTCTATTCCTTATGTCATTAGACGTCGGGTTGAGAAGCACAAACTGTTGATCAGTTAGAGAAGCCAGGATGGGTGACCACTTAAGTTAATCAATTTAAAGGTTTCTGATAAACAGTATTTTCTGTCTTTTTTCCGATGCGTAAATATATAAAGTCGATGGCTGTTCGACGCGCGAACACGTCCATGAAACAGGGAAACTCCAAGTTGATTCTGTGAAATTCCAAAGACTGCCCTTGCCATTTGTTTACGGTCATCGCAAAGGCCAAACGCACGTGAAACTGTATAGAGACTTAACATCAAAAGGTAAATCCGTCGGAATCATCGTAATCACAAAGGATTTCAATTAATTTTGTGTCAGTTCAGTTCAAATTCACGAATACACAAATACAAAGTATAAAGAAGATTTCGAAAGATTTAGCAATATTTGCCTAAAGTGTATGTGATCAAATATTTACTTCGTTCAGTAGTTAAATTTGTGTTTAATCCTCGAAAGATATTGTGACGACCTGTTCTTACTTTGTGAATAATTAAGGAACACGTGGTCAGGTCGAACACTCGGGAGCAAACACTCAGAGCAGAACTACATGCTTTAGCGAGAGGATGGGATCTTTTCTATAATGGTTCATTGGTAAAAAGGTAGGGTAAAGCTAATTAAAAGTGGAATTCACTTAATAAAAATATTTACTACAACAAACAGATTTACAAAGGCGGCCATATCGGCCGTTTACCTGCCCAGAAGCGGAGCTGCCTACAAAAGCATCCTACCACTTCAGCGGGCAGTTACAGAGAGAGTCTCTCGCTTAAATATTATTCATCAAGTCATAAAGGAGGGGAGGGAGTGACACCACCTACTACTTGAGTCACCAGAGAGTAAATTAATACAGTCTGTGACATTTCTCCCTCGCTTCCCCAAAGATCAATGGATACATTGATCTTTAAAATAATATTACATTAATGTTGAAATAGTGTTACAGTACATTTAAACTAATATAATGTTGCCTTCATTGTTAAAAAATACGTTTCCTTGATTCACAGATACATACATTTAAAATGCATGTTGTCTCTAAAAGAATATAAAACATCATGCCACCTTCTTGAAAATAAGATTAACATCTTCAATATTTGGATTCATACAAATTTAAAAGGAAAAAAAATAGTATTATTTTTTTGTATGAATCCAAATATTGAAGATGTTAATCTTATTTTCAAGTAGCTGGCATGATGTTTTATATTCTTTTAGAGACAACATACATTTTAAATTTTTATATCTTATTTTCAAGAAGCTGGCATGATGTTTTATATTCTTTTAGAGACAACATACATTTTAAATTTATATATCTGTGAAAAAAGAAACGTTTTTTTTTTAACAATGATGGCAACATTATATTAGTTTAAATGTACTGTAACACTATTTCAACATTAATTTATTATTATTTTAAAGATCAATGTATTCATTGATCATTGGGGAAGCGAAAGAGAGATGTCACAGACCGTATTAATTTACTCTCTGGTGACTCAAGTAGTAGGTGACGTTACTCCCTCCCCTCCTTTATGACTGGATGAATAATATTTAAGTGAGATACTCTCTCTCTCTCTCTCTCTCTCTCTCTCTCTCTCTCTCTCTCTCTCTCTCTCTCTCTCTCTCTCTCTCTCTCTCTCTCTCTCTCTGTAACTGCCCGCAGATGGGGTAAGATGGTTTTGTAGGCAGCTCCGCTGCAAAATTTCACATATATTTCTGCACACTACCTCACCTACTACTTGAGTCACCAGAGAGTAAATTAATACAGTCTGTGACAATATATCATACTAGGCAAATAGAATTCAATCTTGATAACAAACGACAAACGTTTAGCTTTGAATTAGCTTTGAGGATTATGCTGTAATTCTTTTGTTCGTCTAAAATAAAAGAAGGTGCGTGTGTTACGTAAACGTATACGTGTGTAATTTTTTATTTCGTTAAAAATCTGGCCCATTATCGCTTCTGGTTTTCTTTCTCTTACCTTTTAAACCATCCTTGGACTTACACAGGTATTTCAAAACCAAAATTACACAAATCGGTGCAGCCCTTCTCAAGCCTTTGTGGGACTAACAAACGTCAATATATTGTTGTTATTAGTATTGCCATTATTTGGGCTCTCATTTAGAGGATGACATACAGAAATTAGTAACATTTTTCAAAGAAAATATGACGATAAATATAAGACATATACTTAATTGGCATTCAGCTGAGGGATGTGTTGACTCTTCCAGAAGGGAAATCGATGTTGATATATCTCAAGGGAATCTGCTGCTGATTAGAACGATTCCCGTGATAACCAAGGCCTGATTAGATTACGTCCCTTCAGGTTTAATGCCTCCCCTTGTGCATCATCGCCAAATTCCGAACACTCTTGTTTCCATCGAGTTAACGTGGCTGAACCTTACACGTGATTTATACGGGCCACTGAAAAAGGTGCTTTGGGACCTTCTAAATCCAAAAACATATCTGTCTGTCTGTACACAGGTACTTAAAACGAAATTTCAACTTCAACATATTTAAAAATAGATACTTGTATTCGTAGGTGTGAATTTTCCAGCATTTATACGTTTTTGAAAAAGGAAGTGCGTGTTTGATTTATTATGCTTGCTGGACATGTCAAGAGAACGGGATTCGAAAGTTCTCATATAAGAGCCACATTATAGGTCATCACTTAACCCTGGGGTGCTAAATTAAAGCAGGAAACGGAAGGATGAAATCACCTCTTTCCCCCCGCTAGGATAGAATCACACGTTTACCTGTGGTTACTGAGTTCCAGTGGCGGAACGTCGCTATCATTTTGACGCATATGAAACCATAAGCGTTCGCACTCAAAGTTTACTCCATATTAACTAATGTTTCTTAGGATAACTTCTGTGACACAAGTTATGTTTTACAAGGCCTGCAATATGTGGTACAAAAGACGAAGTGCGTAGTGTCAAAAGATAAGCAAGGTGGCCGTCTCTGTTCTGGCTGCAATACTCACTTTTAATGGCACTGGGAGGTAGATAGGTTTCAAAAATCCATTTTTTGTTTTAATGTTAAAATTATATAATTCTTCAGCTTTAAAATTATATATATAACATAGGCTGTCAGCTGCTATTAAAGTCCTTCAATTCGTCAATTTAAAGATGGAGGGGTAATGATACGCCCACTTCCTGAGAATGGTGCTTAATCTTTGATCATCATATCCCAAAACCTTGATTTTTCATACTTTAGGTGCATGTTTCTCAAAAACTACAAAAGATATTGACACAAAATTTGTAGTGGTTATTTGCCAATGTTCCTTGAACACATTCGGCTAACATTTATATTCATGTGATTTATAAAATGGATGAAAAATGTATTCAATCCTTGAAAATATTATCTTTTTTTACTCAAAACTAATTAATTTTTCATGTGCATAGTATAAACTATATGTGATTTTCAGTTAGCCGATATTATAAAACTGTATCTTAGGTTATTTAGGATAAAACTTGGTGTGTGTAGCTTTAAATTCCTACAAGCAAAGTGCACCTGAAATATAGGGTGCAATATTTTTTTCAGGACGCACGGTGTGATTTATGCCCCTTTTGCATGGACCTATGTGAACGTAATTTAAATATTATACACTAGTTTAATGCACACATCCTTGTACAGTAATTATACCGAATTTCAATTTCTGATAATGTTTAGTCTTCTATATATTTAAATTTTAATATTGGTAAAAATTAGCCTTTTACGGGTAAAAATAACCTCCCATACCAAATAACCCCCTCCTTCGCTCTCAGAACATTTTACTGTTGTGGAATTTTGCAGTAAAAGTAGTTCTGTTTGTAGTTTATGGAAACTTCAAAGAAATACAAAGTAATTGGATATTTGTCTCAAAGTATTTATATCTTCAAATTGCGAAGGGAATGTGTCATATAGTTGCTTTAGAAGTTATGCATACTTTTAGTATGGCGTTTATTGGGAACACGCAACGCTAAAGAGAAAGGATATAAATCTGCAACTAGCATTTGTCTTTCCCACAGTCGCAATTGCGCCATAAATAAGATATTTAATTCATTATCAACGCCCCTTAGAAATACAATTAACCACGCCTCGTCAGATCTGTCCACCGATTTGTCCAGGGCTACAAGTAGAGAGGGACATGTTAATGTACACTATACGTATACCTCGAGAGAGACTGACTGACGCACATAAATCGACTAAATTGGGACAAAATTCCTTCTCAGTAACTAGCAAGTATTACTTGATAAATTCGCTTTAAATAAATAGTTGCATATTTTTTCCAACAAGTTCCACCAGTTTATAAGAAAGCAGTACCACATTTTCAATATTAGGGTCACATTCAACAAGTGCTTTCATTTCTTCCAGTTTTTGTGATCTGTTTTCACCTAGAACAAAGATACCCTAAACGTACTGCTAAAGTCTGTTTAGTTAACGCGTGTGCACGTTGGCCTCTGCCTTTGACGAACCCTTATAATCGTTTTACAACGCCTTACCCTCCTTGTCCCAGATCTTTCTGCAAGGTTGCCACCTCTCTCGATACGTCATGGATGTCGTACGAGTTTTCGTCTAAATAAATTATCTTATGTCCATTTCTGCGAAACCTCCTTAGTTTTGACACACACACGCACACGCAAACGCACACGCACACGCACAGACGCGCACACGCGCACGCGCACGCACACGCACACGCACACACACAGCCAAGCTACAATTCTACTGGTTTCCATAATAACCCTTATCTTATTTAAAGTGCGGTATTTGAAACCCAGCTCCTTTAAGAGACCGCGCAATGTGCAGTGCTCATAAGAAAAATCACAAATTTCTTGCAAATGTGCAACCAATTCGTCTAAGGTAGTCGCTCTCCCTTTTGCATAGAATCTATAAATTTCTCGGCGAATTAAATCGCATGTGAAATTATCTACTTTAGAGAAACGTTTCCTTTTGTTTTCACACTTGATCGGCGTCTTTGGTATTCCTTTCGTCACAATATTTCTCACTGTATTTCTGTGAATACCCAGAATTTATAATCAGGTTCATTGCATGACCCCTTACCAAGATTATTTGTCAGCACATATTTATATGTGTTCAAAACAAGCGCCTGAACTTGCTTAGAAACAGTTCCCGTTATAACTTTGTTTTTTGAGGCTTTTCCAGTAATATAACTCGGCCCAGTTATTCACACTGTCTTCACTATGATTATTTTTACGTGACTGAAAGTTATCTACTACTTCATTTGCATTTACCACTGCATTTCCCTCCTAAGGTCTCCACATCGTAACACACAACGAATTTCTGCACGTAATGAAGCAGATGAACTGAAAGTTCGAACTTTGACAACTGAGACTCCACGTGGAGTAGACATGCGACTGTCATTTCCAAAAAATCAGGATTGCTATTGGTTCTCAACGACAGTGTTCCATTTCTGAAGTGTGGAGATAGATTTATGACGGTCATTAGTGGGCGGGAGGCTCAGGTTCCTTTGACTACGAACTGCACATGCGTTAACTAAACAGACTACCTCTGTCTCTCGCTGCCTTGGTCACTGGTGTGAGGAAAACTATCTGTGTAGGGGAAGGAAGCGTGTGCTGCACGATTGAGCATCCCTGAGTTAACCCAAGTGTATTTTGCTACTTCCATTGTATCTACAAGAAAATTTATAATACAAAAGTTTGGTACAGGTGTTCTTCTTGTTGTATATTGAGTAGATGGGAGACAAACGTTTGCAGGAATATTTGGTACTAGGTGAGTAAGAATGTCATATGAGTTTGAAACAACAATTCTTACACATCTGTGGACACTTTTTGTATATTCTGTTTCTATCCTAAACTTTTTATTTCATTATTTTTGTTATTTGTATATATTGTGACTTTGTGGGTTCGCAGAATTAAAAGACCGAGTTGCAGAAATTAAATATCTCCTTTATTTTCCTAGAAATACTCTTATAGATTACAGCAGCATTACGTTGCATACACCATCAGTCTAACAAGGTCGATCACAATAACAGACCGTGACAGCAGATTACATTGTTACGACAACACAGCTGGCTGTCTCTCATTTCACAACACTGTTTCACAACTACTCACTTTGCGAGCCGTCACGTCCTTAAATACCTAATTCTAGATTCAAGATATTTCCGGAAGGTATTACCAGAAATTTCCATTTATCTCAGTTTGTTTGTTTCGGTAAGTCTTTTATCTCAAGCTTAATGTGTGTCTGCTTATGCAAGCTCGTTATCTGAAACTTGATCCACCAACTATTTTCTTATTTGTGCCGAAAATTTTATGTCTGTTGCCGTGACAGTATATTTTTTCTTTATTTTTTATTTGTTATAACTTTTTATCTGAAGGACGGGAACGGGTACAGGGTAAGTCGTTTTTAAAATTTCTTGTTTCATTTGCTTTTACTGTGAAACAATATGAAGGGTTCTATTTTCTTAAATGGTTATTAGATCTGCATTTGTTCAAAGTGATAAATGTATGGTTCCAGAGAACGCAAGGTTTTCTTCCGTATATAGGTCCATCTCTGCTCCTTTAAAAATATACGTAGATGCTTTCCTAACACAGTGTCTCCTCGCCGTACTTTCAGCAGCCAATGTAGTGTACCAGCAACCAACCACACTGCAAAATTATGAAATTTCGTGTCTTTGAAGCGAAACTCCAGTTGTACCAGCTGTGGTACCGAACGTAAGCATTCTTCTGGACGAAGTATATGTAGTGCGTCTCGGATGGAGGCCCAAATCAAGTCAGCCCGCTGACAGTTATCCAAGCGATGCTCACGTATATCATTTCCAACACATGAGCCACAGATCTTCGAATTCACTCTCCCTAGACGCCACGTCTTTTCTGCAGTTGGAACCGTTTCATTAACAACTTCATTAACAGTTTCTCTCCAGATCTACGGGAGGTTACAGTTGGTTGCATTGGCCCAAACACATTTCCAATCACGGCTGTATTTTGTTTCCACATTAGATCGTTGAATACCTGGCTCCATCAAGGGACGGTAGAGGTTTTTGGTAGTCAGAAACTTCTCCAGTCGAAGCTTGGCGACCAAACGATGAAATTCACGTGTCGGTCTCTCTACGGTATGTAACTGGTCATACCAAAACTTCTTGTCAATTGGAGACTCACTGCCAAGTAACGAGGACAATCCTGTCTTTCCCAACAGCGCCATACACTTGTCAACATACACTAGAACACAACCACCTTTCTTTAGAGAAAGGTCAGCTTTAGAGTTGCAGGCCAGGAACTCGACATGCTTTCCCTGTCCACAGGAAGTATCCAAGCAGAGTCTCACATTTTGATGCATATTTTACTAGTTATAATAGCCACAAAACATAGGGATAATTCACTATGGTGTGGCATTTCAGCCTCCAATTCACGATATCCTGTATTGTCAACCTAGCTTTTAAACCCGACTGTACTTGTTGCTGGCTCATACATTCCCTTTGATCCGTCAGCGCTTCTTCTGTATCTGTCCTACCAGCCACAGGCCGTTTTATTTCTCCGCTGTTATCTTAGGCTCGAAATGAATTAATGATGATCCAAATGCGTTGTTGTCTATCAACGACTGCAGCAAAAGGTTACGAACACTGAACGATCGAGAACGTGCCTTTAAAGCCGGTCCCGCTATGTGTTCTTCACTTTGCCTTTCCTCCCCCTTCCTAATGACGTCAAACAGGCTCGGGCCAAATGATCGCTTATACTAAATAGTTCAGGTATGGCATGTTCTTCCAGTATACCCTCTAATTTGTGAAATAGTGAACAAGAGTCGCTAAATATAGCAAGAAACCAACGACAGGGGACGGCTCTCCAACTACAACAACACTTTGTGGGTTTCCAGGTAATTAATTAAATATTAAACATTATAAAATCACATAACCTAAGAATAGGATAGATTAGGAAAAACAATTGGCTGCTAATAGCAGCCAACAACGCCCCCTAAAGAAGGTTAATCATACAGGCACGCTAAAACAACTGACAGTAACAAATCCAAAGAATGTAAATAGAAGAGATTCCACTACCGCAATGACAACAAATTACAGATAATAGATCTCAGCATATAACATACAGAGACCGACATAAGTATTTGAACGTAAACATATTTATTACTTATATTATTTTAAAGCTACCCAGAGTAAGCTTACGTAAATACAACTGGTACAAAATAAACTTCAGTCTTCCAGTAAACATACAAACTCATAAATAGCAACTGCAGCTAATTTGCACTAAAAGGAGAAATAAAACGGTTACTTTACATCTGGACTTAAGTATTCGAACAGAGAACAGCTAGTATTTAGTTATAATCACCTTTCTTTGAATTAATGCTGATAATCGTATGGGCATTTTCTGTATGTGTTGTTTAGTGGCTGCAGAGTCCATATTTCTCCACTCTGTTTGAAGATCTTTCAGATAGTATAATGTAAACATGTTACAACCTAAATTTAAACCATTTTTCTCCAGCAGTTTAGAAATTATGATAAATTTAGTATGTTTTTTGCTACGTCACTTAAAAAGTCCCTTGCGACAAAATATTTTGAATTTTGGTCTAATATTTTAACCCTATGTTCATAATACACATACTTTTTGAAATTGCTCTGGGTTTTTCTGTGTCTCCTTTAGTTTAGGTCACAAAATTTTTTTAATTTACAAATACTCCCTTTTTGTCTAAAAACTGTAAGTTTTGTGTTTGAAAATTAAAAATATATGCTTATTTACATTTCACAATAAAACCTAGGGTAATTTCCATTCCTCATGATATTCTGAACCTGTGTAGGAAATTTCATGAATGTAGTACAAAAACTGCATCGCAAGGAGCATTTTACAGGGAGAAAAATCCTGAAGATATGAACATTGAGAAAACAGCGATTAAAGATTTGATTGCATAACTCACATTAAAATCTACCAGGCTGATAGGTTGAACCCTCAGATTTCTTTTTCCTCCCCTCTGTTGCTGCTTTTCCCACCTTTTTCTTCTTTAGATGTTGCTTTTCTTCTGCATAACTTAGCTTCTTGCTTTGCAGGATACGAGTCTGATCTCGCTGCACTGAAGTTTTCCTTTCTGAGTCTACTACACTTTCACCTCTGATATTTTGCTGCAGCTCCAATGACTTAAGACTACCCATGTTAAACTCACTGATGCTTTTAGTAACAGCAAGATCCAATTTTTGTTTTGATATGAAAACTTCCTGTGGGCACTTATTCCATATGACATGATGCAAAGATTCATTGGCATTCTGTGTTTTTCCTGTTTTGTACCTCGCTAGTAATGTTGTAGAAGCCAGCCTCTGATATATTGGCAACATTTTAGGAACTATTTTGTCTGAAAGCCTTATTTTTCTTTTCTTGAATTGAAAATTTAAGAACGGAAAACAGACAAAGAATGTGGATGTAGGCCAAAGAGGGCCTGACTCTGACAGAGTTTAAAGGCCACCGACATTTAAATAAGCATTTAAAAATGGCGTTCGGTGGCAAATTATGCATTTTTCACATTCGGGAATGTCTAAATTATTTTATAGAATTAAAATAAAAAAGTCGTTATTTTCACGATTTTCATGAAATTTCAGTCATACATACCCTTAATGTGAAACAAACACGCCGTAGTAGTTTCATAGTTGGTACTCCTGGTTCCCGCCTGTGAGAACCAGACAAGTTGAGATATGTTCAGTATCGCCTACCGCTGCAATGAAGGTAACATGCTGTTAAAGTTGGAATATCCGAAGTTTCTTTCAAACCTAATCACTGCTGATGAAACTTGGCTACATCATTTTGATCCTGAGAGCAAACAACAAAGCTCAGTGTGGAAATCTCCTTCATCATCAACCCCCCTCCCCCAATCAAGCAAAAGTGGTTGCTTCTGCTGGGAAAGTTATGGTCATCTCATACTTTGATATTTCTTGAATGATTTATCAGCATGCTGTACTTGCACACACATCAGTAACTGGGCGATAATACAGGGATGTCCTGAAAACATTGCAAGCCTATATCAGGCGCAAAAGACTACATTTTCGTGAAGCAGGCTGGATGCTGCAGCATGTTAATGTGCGGCCGCATATTGCCAATGTTGTTACTGAATATCTTGCAAAATCAACGTAAAGTGCATCCCTCACCCTCCCTACAGTCCGTATTTAGCACCACGTGAGTTTTTTCTTTTCCCTAAGTTGAAGAAACGCCTTCGTGGTAGGCATTATCAATCATCAGAAGCAGTGGTGAAGGCTGTGGAGACGATTTTGAAGGATGTCTCAAAAATGGCTTCCAGCATTTCTTTGAAGACTGGCAGAAACAGTGGGAGAAGTACATCGCAATCAGGGGAGAAAATTTTGAGAAGGGCCATCAAAATTATGAGGATGAGTAAAGTAAGTTGTCAACATAAAATTATGATCATTCTTTATTGAACAGCACCAGCGGTAACCAAGTTGAGTCGAATAATACTGTTATTGTTGAAACAGTACAAATACACCCGAATACACTAAATCATAATGTAATACTTCCTCTGTTACAAGTATATTCTCTCCGACTGTACACCTTGCGGTAGTTTTATCCGAGTTTTAAAAACTCTCTGAAAGCGCCCACAGCGAATAATTGAAGGAGGATGGCGCGGTAATGCGCATGGAGACCCGAGAAAGGGGGAGAGGGCCCAGCCTCAAGCTACGCCATGATTCGTATAACTTGAATGATACAGGCAGGAAATAACAAAACAAACTCGGTATGTGTGTATAAGGCACAGGGCACTAGAGGTGAACTATACTATGATTTTGATATCAGCTGTTCAACAATTAATTTTTCTAATACATACCTAAAGATGTAATTCTAGCCAAAAATTCCATACTGAGATTTCACGTAAATGCCTATTTCGAGAGTCCCTGAATTATGAATATGTGTGTGTGAAGGCATATCCACAAAATGACAGGACCGGGACTTTACATATGCATGGAGCGAAAGACGCAAAAGCGATTATAGTTTTAAAAAATTTACCTACCATCCTTGGGTTAATAAACATTTTAAAAAATTAAAGAGTTTGGTATAACTTTAGTTACTTAAAATATAGTATTAAAAATTTACTACATTTCTCTAAAAAAAAAAAAAAAAAAAAAAAAAAAAAAAAAAAAAAAAAGATAAACTTCCTAATAATAAAAAATTTGGTATTGTCGCAGCAACAGGCATCAAATTTTCGGCACAAATAGATAACAAAGGGCGGATAAGGTTTCATGGCAATAAAGAACTTACCAAGGACTGCCTGAGTCATCTACTGTAGCCCTTATATAGGAAAATCGCTGTTTCTGGAAGCTTCGCGGCTCGAAACATCATCCCGATTGTTCCAGACGTCAGAAGAAGGGGAAAGAGACGGTACAATGCCTAGTGTCGGTTTTATAACCATTCCCTATGTTAGTGCTACAAGATAAATGGGTGGGCGTGGTCTGAATGCCTCCTGTCCCCTACTCAGCTCCAGTTGGTCGTGCCTTCCTATAATTGGGTGACAGTATAAACAAACTGAGAAATCGGCCATAGCAGAACATTTTTGGCCATTTAACCATTAAATAAATCCAGAAGATCAATTATTAAAACAATTAAATTGTCCGATATATTTAGTGGTTTGGGAATATATATTTATTTTAAAAAATAAACATCGCGTATTGAATTTTGAAATACCATCAGGTGATTCTGTTTGCAGGTTTGTTTCGTTTTCAGATTTTGGCAATACTGAAAAACGATAACGTGGTAACCTGTATACTTGACGACGAAGTGTTTTTGGACCGATGATACGAACGACTTGTTTGTGAAATGTGAAGAATTTGACATCATTTTTCTTAAGACAAGTGAAGCTTTAATTACAAATAGGTATATTTGTGTAATATCCATTGCTTCCCTATAACTATACTGGTCGCCAAACTAGAATGTGATTTACAGTTCGTAACCTCGTGGAATAACGGTCTAAATAAATGGGCGGGGATGACTACGTCATAGCGGTTGTCTTAATAACGATTAAAATGACCAATTAGAGTCGAGACGTTTCCATGACAATGTTAAACGCTAAACCTTAGTTGCCGATACTCTAACACATGCTTAGCATGACTTGCGGGCGAGAGAGTTTCGTAAACGCTGCAGTAAACACAATACCTTGGTGTTTGTTTCTGTTGCTGATAACGCTGCATAAACAGAATGCCCTCATAGTTAGAGATCCTGTACTGGCAAGTTCCACTGCATTTTATTTGTGGCAATTTGCCTTGGTTTACATGTGCCTGAGTCCAGTGTATCTGAGTGCGTGTTGTGATCATTTGCAATTGTGCTTAATGAATGTTTAAGTATGTTAAAATATAGTGAAAAGCGAAAACCTGAACGTGTTCGGAAACCAAATAAAACTGTATTTGGTAAAGTTATTCCAATTAAAGGACATACACGGGAAATAATATACTCTGTGAGAGAATACTTCGATGAGGAGAAATTGAAAGGGGAGTCTAGTATCCCATTCTCTAAGTGCTTGATAGGACTTCACGTGCTGCAGGTATCAGTAAGGGCATTAAGGTTAAGACTGGGAAAGAAAAGTATTTTAAAGAAGAAAGTTAGACATAGGGGTATAAATTAGAAACTCCCGGGAAAAAATTATGTTAGCGTCATTTCTCCACTTCAATAAGCATCAAAATGTCACAGGTATGCCTCTTTTGTTACGATGATCTTTACATTGATGTGTTCTTGTATGTTCTATAGATCCACGACTGTACTATTGTCTTTGTATATAGTATTATGAATAATTAATAATAGTAATAATAATAATAATAATAATAATAATAATAATAATAATAATAATAATAATAATAATAATAATAATAATAATAATAATAATAATAATAATAATAATAATAATAATAATAATAATAATAATAATAATAATAATAATAATAATAATAATAATAATAATAATAATAATAATAATAATAATAATAATAATAATAATAATAATAATAATAATAATAATAATAATAATAATAATAATAATAATAATAATAATAATAATAATAATAATAATAATAATAATAATAATAATAATAATAATAATAATAATAATAATAATAATAATAATAATAATAATAATAATAATAATAATAATAATAATAATAATAATAATAATAATAATAATAATAATAATAATAATAATAATAATAATAATAATAATAATAATAATAATAATAATAATAAAATACGTATTGCAGTCGCAACTGAATCACCTTCGCACGCGTAATGCTATGGCACTCTCCACGTGGCAGCAACGTCGTCTCCCTCTCCGTACGAAATGTCAATCACTTTCTAGATTGGCGACCAGTATAGCTTCATTTTCTACGTAAATAAAATAATTCCTTTTAAGTTTACTCAAAACCATGCCAGCAGGATACACGGCCTTTTTTAAATAACTGGTTCATTTGCTGTTGAATTAATATATCCGAAATATTCTTTGTAATTGGTTTGAAGTTTCGATACTGCTTTTCTCAAACTTGTTAGTTGCTATTTTAGTTAATTGATGGAAATTAATCATTTCTCCACACTAGCCGTATATAGGCTAAGGTTTTTGCCTTCCTGACATTAAATTCTCCGGGGAAATATATGAGTCAACTGCAGGATTTAATATCATTAAGGCACGTTGACCATGGTAGCTCAAAGGTTAAGAGCGACTGGACGGAAACCA
Organism: Mantis religiosa; assembly: GCA_030765055.1. Taxonomy (NCBI): domain Eukaryota; kingdom Metazoa; phylum Arthropoda; class Insecta; order Mantodea; family Mantidae; genus Mantis; species Mantis religiosa. The sequence goes on along the minus strand of CM060956.1, from coordinate 134,622,737 downwards.
GGAGATCCGTGGTTCACATCCCGGCCATGGCATTGAATTTTTCATGTTGACTCCATCAAAAGCAGCGTATATACGGCTAGTGTGGAGAAATGATTAATTTGCATCAATTAACTAAAATAATAAGAGTTAAATGATGAAGCCTGGGACTTAAGTACTTACAATAGTAAGTCGCCACAAACGGTGTATCTCGGATGCGAGAGCCCCTAGTGGTCTACCGGGAAAATATATGAGTCAAATGGAGAATTTAATGTCAGGAAGGCACGTTGGCCATGGTAGCTCAAAGGTTAAGAGCGACTGGACGGAAACCAGGAGATCCATGGTTCAAATCCCGGCCATGGCATTGAGTTTTGCATGTTGACTATCTATCAAAAACAGCCTATATACGGCTAGTGTAGAGAAATGATTAATTTCCATCAATTAACTAAAATAATAAGAGTTAAGTGATGAAGCCTGGGACTTAAGTACTTACGATAGTAAGTCGCCACAAACAGTCTATCTCGGAAGAGAGAGCCCCTAGTGGTCTACCAGGGAAATATATTAGTCAACTGAAGAATTTAATGTCAGGAAGGCACGTTGACCATGGTAGCTCAAAGGTTAGGAGTTACTGGACGCAAACCAGGGGATTCGTGTTTCAAATCCCGGCAATGGCATTGAATTTTTCATGTTGACTCTATTTAATGTTAGTTGATCTTTTCCTTGGACATGCAAAGTGGATGTAAATCAAAGCTTTACATAGCAACTAGCTCTTAAGACACTCGACTATCGCCGAAACCTACTGAGTTCTAGCTTTCTTGCCCGCCTCGGTAGCGTGTCTGCCTCACGTTCAAGAGGTACCAAGTTCGAATCTCGGTCAGGGTGAGTTACCTGGATAAGGTTTTTTCCGGACTTTCCCTTATCCTTTAAAAAGAATGTCGGGCAGCTCTAAGCTCCATGTACCCTGGACTCATTTGAGCATCCTTTCACACAATTCATTCACCGTTCGATATGACAACGTTGGAGGACGTAAATTATAAAGAAAAAAATCTAGCATTTCTATTGTTCTTACAAGAAAATATGTAACAAAGTCACCTTTGCAAAACCTTGTCTCAATCACCATGAGGGCATATGCGATTAAGTTTTGTAAAATATACTTTGTGTATGACTGGACAAAAGTGAAGGCAACATTTTAGAGTTCTTAGTAATGGGGTATCAAATGTTGGATTTCTAGAAAAATCTCCATATTGTGTGTCTGAGTGAAGCCCAATGCTTGCCCTATTTACTCTGAGTAGCAGAGAAATTCAATAAAAAGTAGTAATAATTTAGAGAAGAGTGAATGGAGAAGGTAATGTGGAAAATTAAGAAAGTGCCAGGAATGTTCATGAAGTGAACACCTGCATTTTAAGGAGTGTACAGCTTGCAGAGCTGGACACAGTTGGAACAGATGTCGCCAGTAATACGTGGGAGCGTGTTTGTTGAGGTTAGGTTCATTAGCACCATTCCATGGTTGGATCCACCTGTGGTCGAGGTCAAGAGTTTACAAAAACACTCCGTACTCCACCGGTATCTGAAAATGCCGACACAGGAAGGAGATGCCTAATAATGTCCCACCCACACATACACACACAACCGTTTCCAGCTTCAATATTGGCTCTGTAGTTTTACATTTGATTGCCCCACATCACACAACAATTTATTGCCTCTCCGTTGTGTTTGTTATTCATGTGATGATCATCATTTCTACACCCCACACCATAGTAATGATATGTAGCCGGTCAAAAGGTCATCACTTTTCACACACTTCATTCAAGTGACAAATTTTAATTCTCGTCACTTGGTCCGTTCCGTTACTATGGTAACACGTTTGCACGTCTGCAGGGGCGAGAATGACGCCATCAAGCGTTATTATTTTGTTACGGTGAATTACTTTATTTGCTCATGCAGAACTACGTCAAATGATGAAGAAACAGCAGATGGTGAACTCGTATAGCACGTGAGGAAATATTTCTTTTAATTATTCAACTTTATATTCTTGCTTTATTTCGTAAACGTAAGATCTTCATAAAAAATGCATCTTTTTAGAAGCTAACCTTTTCAGAAACACTAACTATTTATAATTGGTATAGATTTTAAAACCATTAACACTTTTCTTAAATCGGAAGCCTTTTTGACTCTCTCTCTTGACCACAAAAAGAAACAGAAAAACAAATGCCCGCCTCGGTAACGTAGATGATTGCATGTCTGCCTCACGTTCAAGAGGTCCCGGGTTCGAATCTCGGTCAGGATGAGTTACCTGGATATGGTCTCTTCCGAGGTTTTCCCTTATCCTAAAAGACGAATGTCGCGTAACTAAGCTCCATGGACCCTGGGTCCATTTGAACATCATTTCACCCACTTCATTCATCGTGCGATTTGACTCAAAAAAGTTAAAGGACGTAAAGTAAAGTCTGTTTAGTTAACCCATGTGCAGTCGGCCGCTGCCTTTGACGAACCCTTATAATCGTTTTACAACCCTGACCCTCCTCCTCGCAGACCTTTCTGCAAGGTTGCCACCCTTCTCGATACGTCATTGGTATCGTATGAGGTTTCGTCTAAATAAATTATCTTATGTCCATTACTGCAAAACTTTCTTATGTGTGTTCAAAACAAGCGATAGAATTTGCTTAGAAACAGTTCCCGTTATAACTTTCTTTTTTGAGGCTTTTCCAGTAATATAACTAGGCCCAGTTATTCACACTGTCATCGCTTTGATTATTTTCACTTGACTGAAAGTTATCTACTACTTCATTTGCATTTACCACTGCATTTCCCTCCCACGGTCTCCACATCGTGACACACAACGGATTTCTGCACGTAATGAAACAGATCAACTGGAAGTTGGAACTTTGGCAACTGAGACTCCACGTGGAGTAGACATGCGACTGTCACTTCGAGAAATTCAGGGTTGCTATTGGTCCTCAACGACAGTGTTCCATTTCTGATGTGTGGAGATAGATTTATGACGGTCATTATTGGGCGTGAAGATCAGTCCCTTGCGGTCCCTTTGAGTGGGATATGCACACATGTTAACTAAACAGACTTTACCAAAAAAGGAACAATTTAGAGCCATTATATAGCTACCTGCTTTGAAAATGTTGCGTACCTTTACACCCAATGTATTCCCTAAATTCCATTTTACCTACAAAATAACACAAAACAAATACATTTCTGTAATCGTTTAACAGATTATGATGAAGTAGGAAGAAGTAAAAAAATATTAGAATAGAATATTGTCACAGATAGCATTGTCATGGAGCTGCCACAAAGCCAGAGCTGGGTGCGTGGGCTGGGAAGAAAGAGAGAGAGGCGCTCTGTAATGTTCCGTTTTTCTCTTGCCGCAGCGATTGTTCTCGGAAAGTCTATGGCATTCTATGGGAGCTATACGTGGCGGCAAAGCGTGAGATGTTGTGTTGTAATTGTGAGAGTTGTGTGATGGTTGACATCTGTGCTGTACCGCAGTAATTCTTTTGTTTGTTCACGTGTCGCGGAGCAACGAAACGACCTTGAAAACTGTGTTTGTTAATGTTACGTCATTTTGCTGCTGCAAGGGTTATACAAACCTTCTGTTTACTGAAATAAAAAGTGTTTTTAAATTTCTGCTAACATGACTTTTGAATCAATGAACCCTCAACGTCACAGTATTTATATTTCATCCTCCTACCTAGTCTAGTCAACGCCAATGCAGTTCGGCCGCCTCCTTTGACGAACCCATGTAATCGTTTAACAGCACAGACCCTCCTTTTCCCAGTCCTTTCTGCAAGGTTGCCACCTTTCTCGAAACATCATGGGTATCACACGAGGTTTCGTCTACAACAATTATCTTACGTCCATAACTGCGAAACTTCCTTAGTTTTGAATATATATAATAGCCATTTGGAACCCTGCTTCTTCAGGAGACCGCGCAAAGTGCAGTGTCCTTAAGGAAAATCACAAATTTCTTGCAAATGTGCAACCAATTCGTCTAAGGTGGCCGCTCTCCCTTTTGCATAGAATCTATAAATTTCTCCACGAATTAAATCACATGTGAAATTATCTACTTTAGAGAAACGTTTCCTTTTGTTTTCACACTTGATCGGCGTCTTTGGTATTCCTTTTGTCACAATATTTCTTACTGTATTTCTGTGAATACCCAGAATTTATCATCAGGTTCATTGCACGACCCCTTACCAAGATTATTTGTCAGCACATATTTATATGTGTTCAAAACAAGCGCTTGAATTTGCTTAGAAACAGTTCCCGTTGAAACTTTGTTTTTTGAGGCTTTTCCAGTAATATAACTCGGCCCAGTTATTCACACTATTGTCATCACTTTGATTATTTTCACTTGACTGTAAGTTATCTACTACTTCAGTTGCATTTACCACTGCACTTTCCTCCCACGGTCTCCACATCGTGACACACAACAAGTTTCTGCACGTAATGAAACAGATCAACTGGAGGTTGGAACTTTGGCAACTGAGACTCCACGTGGAGTAGACATGCGACTGTCACTTCGAGAAATTCAGGGTTGCTATTGGTCCTCAACGACAGTGTTCCATTTCTGAAGTATGGAGATAGATTTATGACGGTCATTATTGGGCGGGAAGGTCAGGTCCCTTGCGGTCCCTTTGAGTGGGATCTGCACACATGTTAACTAAACAGACTTTACCAAAAAAGGAACAATTTAGAGCCATTATATAGCTACCTGCTCTGAAAACGTTTCGTACGTTTACACCCCACTGTATTCCCTTAATTCCATTTTACCTACAAAATAACACAAAACAAATAAATTTCTGTAATCGTTTAACCAGATTATGATGAAGTAGAAAGAAGTAAAAAAATAGTAGAATAGAATATTGTCACAGATCGCATTGTCGTGGAGCTGCCACAAAGCCAGAGCTGGGTACGTGGGCTGGGAAGAAAGAGACAGAGAGACACTCTGTAATGTTCCGTTTTTCTCTTGCCACCGCGAATGTTCTCGGAAAGTGTATTGTGTTGTAATTGTGAGAGTTGTATGATGGTTGACATCTGAGCTGCAACACAGTGATTCTTTTGTTTGTTCACGTGTGGCGTAGCAACGAAACGATCTTGAAAACTGCTGTTTGTTAATGTCACGTCTTTTTGCTGCTGCAAGGGTTGTACATAGCTTATGTATACTGCAATAAAAAGTGTTTTTAAATTTCTGCTAACTAGATTTGAATCAATGAACCCTCAACGTCACAGTATTTATCTTTCATCTGCCTACCAAAGCCTGTCTAGTGAACGCGAATGCACGTCGGCCGCTGCCTTTGACGAACCCTTATAATTGTTTAACAACACAGACCCTCCTTCTCCCAGTCCTTTCAGCAAGGTTGCCACATTTTGCAATACGTCATGGGTATCGCACGAGGTTTCTTCTAAATCAATTATCTTACGTTCATAACTGCAAAACTTCCTTGCCTTTGACAAATATGCATTTCATAATAACCCTTATCTTATACAAAGTGCTGTGTTTTAAAACCAGCCTCACAGCGTCCATAAGGAGAAACACAAATTTTTTGCAAATGTGCAACCAATTCGTCTAAGGTAGTCGCTCTCCACTTTGCATAGAAACTATAAATTTCTCGGAGAATTAAATTGCATGTGAAATTATCAAAACTTCAGAGAAACGTTTCCTTTTGATTTCACACTTGATCGGCGTCTTCGGTATTCCTTTCACTGCCTTTTTTCTTACTGTACTTTTGGTGAATACCCAGAATTTATCAGGTTCATTGCATGACCCCTTACCAAGATTATTTGTCAGCACATATTTATGTGTGTTCAAAACAAGCGCTTGAATTTGCTTAGAAACAGTTCCCGTTGAAACTTTGTTTTTTGAGGCTTTTCCAGTAATATAACTCGGCCCAGTTATTCACACTATTGTCATCACTTTGATTATTTTCACTTGACTGTAAGTTATCTACTACTTCAGTTGCATTTACCACTGCACTTTCGTCCCACGGTCTCCACATCGTGACACACAACAAATTTCTGCACGTAATGAAACAGATCAACTGGAGGTTGGAACTTTGGCAACTGAGACTCCACGTGGAGTAGACATGCGACTGTCACTTCGAGAAATTCAGGGTTGCTATTGGTCCTCAACGACAGTGTTCCATTTCTGAAGTATGGAGATAGATTTATGACGGTCATTATTGGGCGGGAAGGTCAGGTCCCTTGCGGTCCCTTTGAGTGGGATCTGCACACATGTTAACTAAACAGACGTTACCAAAAGAGGAACAATTTAGAGCCATTATATAGCTACCTGCTCTGAAAACGTTTCGTACGTTTACACCCCACTGTATTCCCTTAATTCCATTTTACCTACAAAATAACACAAAACAAATAAATTTCTGTAATCGTTTAACCAGATTATGATGAAGTAGAAAGAAGTAAAAAAATAGTAGAATAGAATATTGTCACAGATCGCATTGTCGTGGAGCTGCCACAAAGCCAGAGCTGGGTACGTGGGCTGGGAAGAAAGAGACAGAGAGACACTCTGTAATGTTCCGTTTTTCTCTTGCCACCGCGAATGTTCTCGGAAAGTGTATTGTGTTGTAATTGTGAGAGTTGTATGATGGTTGACATCTGAGCTGCAACACAGTGATTCTTTTGTTTGTTCACGTGTGGCGTAGCAACGAAACGATCTTGAAAACTGCTGTTTGTTAATGTCACGTCTTTTTGCTGCTGCAAGGGTTGTACATAGCTTATGTATACTGCAATAAAAAGTGTTTTTAAATTTCTGCTAACTAGATTTGAATCAATGAACCCTCAACGTCACAGTATTTATCTTTCATCTGCCTACCAAAGCCTGTCTAGTGAACGCGAATGCACGTCGGCCGCTGCCTTTGACGAACCCTTATAATTGTTTAACAACACAGACCCTCCTTCTCCCAGTCCTTTCAGCAAGGTTGCCACATTTTGCAATACGTCATGGGTATCGCACGAGGTTTCTTCTAAATCAATTATCTTACGTTCATAACTGCAAAACTTCCTTGCCTTTGACAAATATGCATTTCATAATAACCCTTATCTTATACAAAGTGCTGTGTTTTAAAACCAGCCTCACAGCGTCCATAAGGAGAAACACAAATTTTTTGCAAATGTGCAACCAATTCGTCTAAGGTAGTCGCTCTCCACTTTGCATAGAAACTATAAATTTCTCGGAGAATTAAATTGCATGTGAAATTATCAAAACTTCAGAGAAACGTTTCCTTTTGATTTCACACTTGATCGGCGTCTTCGGTATTCCTTTCACTGCCTTTTTTCTTACTGTACTTTTGGTGAATACCCAGAATTTATCAGGTTCATTGCATGACCCCTTACCAAGATTATTTGTCAGCACATATTTATGTGTGTTCAAAACAAGCGCTTGAATTTGCTTAAAAACAGTTCCCGTTGAAACTTTGTTTTTTGAGGCTTTTCCAGTAATATAACTCGGCCCAGTTATTCACACTATTGTCATCACTTTGATTATTTTCACTTGACTGTAAGTTATCTACTACTTCAGTTGCATTTACCACTGCACTTTCGTCCCACGGTCTCCACATCGTGACACACAACAAATTTCTGCACGTAATGAAACAGATCAACTGGAGGTTGGAACTTTGGCAACTGAGACTCCACGTGGAGTAGACATGCGACTGTCACTTCGAGAAATTCAGGGTTGCTATTGGTCCTCAACGACAGTGTTCCATTTCTGAAGTATGGAGATAGATTTATGACGGTCATTATTGGGCGGGAAGGTCAGGTCCCTTGCGGTCCCTTTGAGTGGGATCTGCACACATGTTAACTAAACAGACTTTACCAAAAAAGGAACAATTTAGAGCCATTATATAGCTACCTGCTCTGAAAACGTTTCGTACGTTTACACCCCACTGTATTCCCTTAATTCCATTTTACCTACAAAATAACACAAAACAAATAAATTTCTGTAATCGTTTAACCAGATTATGATGAAGTAGAAAGAAGTAAAAAAATAGTAGAATAGAATATTGTCACAGATCGCATTGTCGTGGAGCTGCCACAAAGCCAGAGCTGGGTACGTGGGCTGGGAAGAAAGAGACAGAGAGACACTCTGTAATGTTCCGTTTTTCTCTTGCCACCGCGAATGTTCTCGGAAAGTGTATTGTGTTGTAATTGTGAGAGTTGTATGATGGTTGACATCTGAGCTGCAACACAGTGATTCTTTTGTTTGTTCACGTGTGGCGTAGCAACGAAACGATCTTGAAAACTGCTGTTTGTTAATGTCACGTCTTTTTGCTGCTGCAAGGGTTGTACATAGCTTATGTATACTGCAATAAAAAGTGTTTTTAAATTTCTGCTAACTAGATTTGAATCAATGAACCCTCAACGTCACAGTATTTATCTTTCATCTTCCTACCAAAGCCTGTCTAGTGAACGCGAATGCACGTCGGCCACTGCCTTTGACGAACCCTTATAATTGTTTAACAACACAGACCCTCCTTCTCCCAGTCCTTTCAGCAAGGTTGCCACATTTTGCAATACGTCATGGGTATCGCACGAGGTTTCTTCTAAATCAATTATCTTACGTTCATAACTGCAAAACTTCCTTGCCTTTGACAAATATGCATTTCATAATAACCCTTATCTTATACAAAGTGCTGTGTTTTAAAACCAGCCTCACAGCGTCCATAAGGAGAAACACAAATTTTTTGCAAATGTGCAACCAATTCGTCTAAGGTAGTCGCTCTCCACTTTGCATAGAAACTATAAATTTCTCGGAGAATTAAATTGCATGTGAAATTATCAAAACTTCAGAGAAACGTTTCCTTTTGATTTCACACTTGATCGGCGTCTTCGGTATTCCTTTCACTGCCTTTTTTCTTACTGTACCTTTGGTGAATACCCAGAATTTATCAGGTTCATTGCATGACCCCTTACCAAGATTATTTTTCAGCACATATTTATATGTGTTCAAAACAAGCGCTTAACTTTGCTTAGAAAGGGTTCCCGTTATAACTTTGTTTTGTGTGGCTTCTCCAGTAACATAACTCGGCCCAGCAAAACTTTCCATTTCATTCACATTACTGTCTTCACTTTGATTACTTTTACTTGACTGAAAGTTATCTGCTACTTCATTTGTGTTTACCAATGCATTTCCCTCCCACGTTCTCCACAACGTGACACTCAACGAATTTCTGCACGTAATGAAACAGATCAACTGGGGGTTGGAACTTTGGTAACTGAGACTCCACATTGAGTAAACATGCGACTGTCATTTCCAGAAAATCAGGGTTGCTATTGGTCCCCAACGACAGTGTTCTATTTCTGAAGTGTGGAGATAGATTTATGACGGTCATTAGTGGACGGTAGGGTCCGTTTCCTTTGTTAGGCAAGTGCACTCGCGTTGACTAAAGAGACTTTACCTACCTACCTACCTAACTACCCACCCACCAACTACCTACCTACCTACCTAATAAATAATAATAGCCCAAGGCGCGACTACCCATATAGGGTCACGGCCTGCCAACCTGACTGCCGACCTCACGGCCACATATGCAAGGTATAGGTGGGTTATCATCCAAATGATACAGGGAGGAAATGTAGCCAGCATCTCAGCACCCACCGATGGTAAGTTGGCTTTCTTGACCAGGCCCGCTTACTGGCAAGCTGGAGATATGTGCAAGGGAATTACTTTTGCTGTATCCTCGTGGTGTATGCTCGCCTTCCGAGTATGACAAGGATGGAAGACTCGTTTGAAATACACAAGTGTCGTCACATATCTCTAATATACATAAGAAGGTCTGTCTAGTCAACCTGAGTGCAATATGCCTCGCAAAAGAAAAGGAACAATCCGCCCACTAATGACCATTATAAATCTATCTCCACACTTCAGAAATGGAACACTGTCGTTGAGGACCAATAGCAACCCTGATTTTCTGGAAATGACAGTCGCATGTCTGCTCCGTGTGGAGTCTCAGTTGCCAAAGTTCCAACTTCCAGTTGATCTGTTTCATTATGTACAGAAATTCGTTTGGTGTCACGGTGTGGAGACCGTGGGAGGGAAATGCAGTGGTGAATACAAATGAAGAAATAGATAACTTTCAATCAAGTGAAAATAATCAAAATGATGACAATAATGTGAATAACTGGACCGAGTTATATAACTGGAGAAGCCTCAAAAACAAAGTCCCTCAGTGGTCTACCGGGGAAATATACGAGTCAAATGGAGAATTTAATGTCAGGACGGCACTTTGGCCATGGTAGCTCAATGGGTTAGAGCGACTGGAGGGAAACCAGTAGATCCGTGGTTCAAATCCCGACCGTGGCATTGAATTTTTCATGTTGACTCCATCTATCAAATACCTTAGCCTATATATAGCTAGTGAGAAGAAATGATTAATTTCCATCAATAAGGGTTAAATGATGAAGCGTGGGACTCAAGTACTTACGATAGGAAGTCGCCACAAACGGTGTATCTCGAATGTGAGAGCTCCTAGTGGTCTACCGGGGACATATACGAGTCAACTGGAGAATTTAATGTCAGGAAGGCACGTTGGCCATGGTAGCTCAATGGTTTAGAGCGATTGGACGGAAACCAGTATATCCGTGGTTCAAATCCCGGCCGTGGCATTGAATGTTTCATATCATTTATCTATCATAAACCATGTTGTTTACATTTAAAATTATGAAACATTCCTACTGTTAAAAATTATCTCAGAATGACGCCTCCCCCAGTGTTATGTAAGCCCGCATGAGGGGAGGGAAGCAGTTGTATACGAGCCGCCACTGGAGACTTTTATTGTGTCGCTGTTAGAGACGCTGCCTACTTTTGTCATCTCTCCTCAGGTCTAACCAACCTTTAGTAATTCCATCCCTTCTTCAGAGGGGCACTCCGTTCTGCACAAAAGCTTTTATAGATCAAGATACCCCTCTCTGTACTTTGTCATACAGTCATTCAGTCAACCTAATTTATTAAATGTTGGATTCCTTGGGCCTGCAAGCTCAAATCCTGTGGTTGCCCAGCAAATGGGTCTTCAGCTCTATTATCTACTTACATCTCTTTTGCCTCCCGTCTTAACTGATTTTCCTCAGCTATTTAGTCCTCACTGAACTAAAACTATTGGTAGTTCTTACATTCATCATCTTTATAGCTAGATCTGATTACTTTTTCTGTTGCCAACTTCTTTCAAAGAAGTTACTGTTACACTAGTAACACAATGGGTATTTTCCTAGATAAACCCTATCCGAGTCCATATATCACCCTCACTTGCTGTTTAGCCTCACATATCCACATCATTCTCTCCACTTCTATTTTTAGATCTTCCAATAAATCTAATTCCTTTACAACAAAGTCTCCCTTTTCCAATCTCACCAAATATCCGCATGACCAATTTCGTGAAGCCATTTTTAAACTACTATGCTTAATCAGCGTATTTACTATCCCAGTACAAAATGGGACATTTGATTGTAAAGGATACATAATTTCCACAAATATCCATCGACAGGAATGCGTTTGAGTTACGGCTCACTGAACGCTGAATCAGGAGAAATACCACTGTGATAACATGAATGCAAAACTGAATCAGTGCATGTCAACAAAACAAACTCCAAATAACCACTTTATCAGGAATGGTTCTTCCATGATGCGTTTTAGTCGCCGAGTCACCTACATGTTTTTGAATAGCATGGATTTAATTTTCATTTATAGAAGTTCTGCAAATTATATTTTTATAGCGGACCCTGAAGCAGAAACCGCAGGTCTCCGAGACAAAAATGTAAGAAAGGAATGATAAAACCATATAAATTACACTGGGGAACAAAAAGAATTAGTTTTATACATCCGAAACAAAATAGGCCAATTCTTATGTAAACTGATCTGCTGATACCAAAAATGCCCCTCAAAATGCTGTATCACGTAATGTTTTTTAGGTATTTATAATTTGTTATGAAAACTTTCAGAAATGTGATGTGATAACTCATATTTGATTAATTGAAAGTAATAGGTATTTTATTGACAAATAACATTGAAAATAATAATTATTATTAATTATTATTAAAATAAATAAACACAAGATAATGATGAAAACCAATACCTGAATTATCTCACAGTGTTTCACTGTTGACTTTTTTTTGTATTGACTCTCCCGTTTGAAGAACCAACAATAGTCTCCGAACATGGCTGAGTACCAGCGATACCCTGGTAACGTCTTTCCATCTCAGAAATGTCCTGGTGAAAACGATCACCTTGCTCATCTCTTACCAGAGCTCCTAGGTTCGTAGGGAAACTATCAAGGTGAGAGTGCAAAAAGTGGATTTTAAGTGACATACGGCAACCCATTTCTTTGTAGCTCCTTAATAGTTCTGAGACTAAAGTTTCATAATTTTCTTCTTTGTTATTGTCCAGGAAGCCTTCCACCACGGATTTAAATGATTTCCATGCTGCCAGTCCAACATATTTATGCTTTGATTCAAAAACACTGTCTTTAGGAAGTAGTCTTATTTGAGGACCAACAAATATACCTTCCTTCAATTTAGATTCACTTATTTTGGGAAAGATAATTCCTAAATATTCAAATGCACTTCCACTTTTGTTTAAACCTTTAACAAAATTCTTCATTAACCCGAGCTTTATGTGAAGTGGAGGAAAGAAGATCTTTGTTTGGGTCTACTGGAGGCACATACTTAACATTGCTTGCTCCAGGGGTATAGTCTTCCCTTTTCCCCCATTCTTTCACTATAAAATGCTTGTCAGTTGCCCTACTGTCCCATAAGCACAAACAACAGCAATAATTTGTGAAACCTCCCTGCAGTCCAGTTAGCAATGCAACAACCTTAAGGTCACTACAAATTTACCAGCCATGGTTTTGATAACTAATAGCATCTAAAATTATGAACATGGAATCGTATGTCTCCTTCATTCCTATGGCCTGAAATAAAGGTATTGAAGGTAGTAAATTGCCATTATGAAGCAACATTGCCTTTAAGCTGTATTTAGAAGAGTCAATAGCTATTATTTTAAATTAAGTCAATATGAGTTGGTATCATACCTCATTTCTGTAGTTTTATATAAAAGAATAAGAATATCTCAAAAACTGTACGTGATACAGCATTTTCAGAGGAATTTTTGGAATCAGCGAGTCAATTTGCATAAGAATTAGTCTATTTTGTTTCGGGTACAAAAAACGTGTACCCTAGTGTTATTAATTAGCAATTGGGAATATATGATATAAGAAATAAATATCGGAAAAGGGTTACCTTAAGGGCACTGGGGGGGGGGTCGATAGGTTTCAAAAAATCCATTTTTTTGTTTTTAATGCTAAAAAATTATATAATTCTTCAGCTTTAAAATTATATATAAAAAATAGGCTGTCAGCTGTTATTAAAGTCCTTTAATTCGTCAATTTAAACATGGCGGCGTAATGACACGCCCACTTCCTGAGAATGGTGCTTAATCTTCGATCGTGATTTCCCAAAACCTTGATTTTTCATACTTTATGTGCATGTTTCTCAAAAACTATAAAAGATATTGACAACAAATTTGTAGTGGTTATTTGACAATGTTCCTTGAACACATTCGGCTAACATTTATATTCATGTGATTTATAAAATGGATGGAAACAAATATTCAGTCCTCGAAAATATTATCTTTCTTTTTTTACTCAAAACTAATTAATTTTTCATGTGAATAGTATAACCTATACGTAATTTTCATTTAGCCGGTATTATAAAAATGTATCTTAGGTTATTTAGGATAACACTTGGTGCATGTAGCTTTAAACTCCTACAAGTAAAGTGCACCTGAAATATAGTATGCAACATTTTTTCAGGACACATGGTGTGATTTATGTCGCTTTTGCATGGACCTATGTGAACGTAATTTAAACATTATACAGTAGTTAAATGTACACATCCTTATACAGTAATCATACCGAATTTCAATTACTGATAGTGTTTAGTTTTCTATATATTCAAATTTTAATATTTGCAAAAATGTGCCTTGTTTGGGTAAAAATAACCTCCCATTGTCCTTAAGTTAGAACGGGTAGACTAGGCCGGATAAGTAAACAATAGGACAATAGAGGCACAAAATTCAATCGCCATCATGGAGCCATAGACAATAATGAGGTTTAGGGAAAATATATAGAGGCAGGATGCAGTACCGTTATGACGCCAAGGGGTCATGCAACATTAGGGGGTGAACCTGCTGCACAGTTGAAGGTGATTCCGAAAGGCCAATAAGGTAAAATACTATAAAGAAATCCCCCAATAAAATGTAGCGTAGACCACGTGATAGGCGTGAAGCAGAGAAAAATAAAAAAGGGGCTGAAATAGAAAAAATATTTAGGAAGAAGCCGAGAGTAGGGCGAAGTGAGAAGCGCCACACGGTTACAACGAAAGGGAGAAGACACGTTAGTTCAATATCTAATGACGAGGTAATAGTGGACTTATGCAAGGGGCGTCCAGAAAGTAAGACCTGTTTCAGTTTATCTCCGCTGCAGTGCTGCGATCGCAGTTCCGCACATGCGCGGTAGACGCTATGTATCAAGAAGAAGAAGAAACGTGCGCCATTGTGAGATCACTGTCAGCCACGTACGCTTTGTTGTACTTGTTTCCAATGTCGGTGTTGATTGAAAATCCTGCCGCTTGTGAAATCAGATCTGTGATTCGTTTTCTGAAGGTCAGGAAAGTGAAAACATTTGAAATTTATCGGCAAATTTACGATGAAAAAGGTGTTGTGTTTCTTCACGACAACGCACGACCACACACGGCAAATGCGACGAAAAACGTTCTACAGGGATTTGGCTGAGACGTGTTTGACCAGTCCGCGTACAGCACTGACCTCGCTCCTAGCGACTTTCATATGTTTTTGCATCTCAAATCTTTCCTTGTCAGTCAACACTTCAACAATGACGAAGAGGAATCCGACAAGTAAGATCTGTTGGAATAGACAATCCACAGGAAATTGAAGCAGGAGTTTTCATTGACTAGTGATAACTGTTGGACTCTGAGAGAGTACTCCTGCTCACCGACACGCAATCCTTAACCATCCGGTCATACCATACCAAAAGGCCTCCACAAGAGAAATCCCACACCAAGCCGCTCTCTTGGCGACCGCGCACCGATGAAGCAACTAGCTTACTTCCCGACTAGGGATTGGTGATTAAAAAGCCAAGGTGACCGCATCACATACGGTAAGTGATGAGTGTATGGTGGCGCAGAATGCATTGCTGCTTACCGTCGCTACGGATTTCATTCATAGGAGCCGTATATTCCGCACCAACGCGTGTTGCCAACAAAATACAGGACTGCTGCTGCTGCTTTTGCTGCTGCTGCTGCTGCTGCTGTTGCTGCTGCTGCTGTTGCTGCTTTTGCTGCTACTGCTTTTGCTGCTGCTGCTGCTGCTTTTTCTGCTGCTGCTGCTGCTGCTTTTTCTGCTGCTGCTGCTACTTTTTCTGCTGCTGCTGCTTTTTCTGCTGCTGCTGCTTTTGCTGCTGCTGCTTTTGCTGCTGCTGCTTTTGCTGCTGCTGCTTTTGCTGCCGCTTTTGCTGCTGCTGCTGCTTTAGCTGCTGCTGCTGCTTTTGTTTTGCTGCTTTTGCTTTTGCTGCTGCTGCTTTTGCTGCTGCTGCTTTTGCTGCTGCTGCTGCTTTTGATGCTGCTGTTGCTGCTGCTGCTGTTGCTGCTGCTGCTGTTGCTGCTTTTGCTGCTACTGCTTTTGCTGCTGCTGCTTTTTTCTGCTGCTGCTGCTGCTTTTTCTGCTGCTGCTGCTGCTACTTTTTCTGCTGCTGCTGCTTTTGCTGCTGCTGCTGCTTTTGCTGCTGCTGCTGCTTTTGCTGCTGCTGCTTTTGCTGCTGCTGCTTTTGCTGCTTTTGCTGCCGCTTTTGCTGCTGCTGCTGCTTTAGCTGCTGCTGCTGCTTTTGCTGCTGCTGCTTTTACTGCTGCTGCTTTTGCTGCTACTGCTGCTCCTGCTTTTGCTGCTGCTGCTTTTACTGCTGCTGCTTTTGCTGCTACTGCTGCTCCTGCTTTTGCTGCTGCTGCTGCTGCCTTTGCTTTTACTGCTGCTGCTTTTGCTGCTGCTGCTGCTGCCTTTGCTGCTTCTGCTGCTGTTGCTGCTTTTGCTTTTGCTGCTGCTGCTTTTGCTGCTGCTGCTTTTGCTGCTGCTGCTTTTGCTGCTGCTGCTGCTGCTTTAGCTACTGCTGCTGCTGCTTTTGCTTTTGGTGCTGCTTTTGCTGCTGCTGCTGCTTTTGCTGCTGTTGCTGCTTTTGCTTTTGATTTTGCTTTTGCTGCTTTTGCTGCTCCTGCTGCTTTTGCTGCTGCTGCTTTTGCTACTGCTTTTGCTGCTGCTGCTGCTTTTTCTGCTGCTGCTGCTGCTGCGTTTGCTGCTGCTGCTGCTGCTGCTGCTGCTGCTGCTGCTACTACTACTAGGGGGATTCTGGGTTTATCTCACCCCTGGCTGTTTCAGGGCTTACTTCGCCCTCTTCAGCCAGCATGCTTATTGGTTTGGGAGGAGGGAGAGTTGGCTCTTTTTATGCTATTTATATATTTTAAATTTTTTCCCTCTATAATTTTTTATTTTTCTTAATTTTTTTATTTTTTTCCTTTTTATTTTTATTAATAATACTTTTTACTTATTTTATATACATATTTTTTCTTTTTATATATGTATATTTACTTAGTTTCCGTGAGGTCGTCATCCGGATGTACCTTTGTCATTGCAGGAGTTGTCGTAGGTGTTGCTGTATTTGTCGTTCTTCTTCTTCTTTTGCTTCCTCGTGCTGTCTGATGATGGTTAACAGGGGAGGGTCGCTTGGATTCTTTTCCTGGTGTATTTGTGTTCTCTTGTATCGCTTTGCAGTGTTGATAATTTCCTGCCTGTGTGGGCGGTCTTTTGCATTGTCTATGTATTTAATGGTGTTCTTCTTAATTGTGTCTTCTATTGTTGCTGTTTTTGCTATGTCGTGGATTTCATTGCTTCTGGACCATGGTGGTAACTTCCTAGCTATTCTCAAACATTTCCGTTCGAACCCGGAGATGCGGTCCTTGTATTTTGGGAGGTGATGGGCCATAAAGCGATTGCTGCGTATGTGAATGTTATTTGATGATAGTTTTATATAGCTGGGTCAGGGTGCCTGGGGATAGACCTTCCTTTCCAATTTTGGAGAGGAACCTGAGGCATGACGTTGCTACTTTTGCTTCTTTTAGTTTGATTTTGTTGTGAGCGTTGGTAGACAGCTTCTCGAATACAGGACCTTCTTACTACTTTTTCATTTATTTGAAAAGGAATTTATTGGTAGAAGTGGTAATCGGCTTGAAGCGAGCCCCGCGTGACATGTGCTACTGTTTATTATCAGTTTGCATATTGTGTAATTTTTATGTGATCAGTGATTACTGTCTGTTATGTGAAGTGTTTATATTTATGTAATTATGCTAGTTACAGTGAATCCAACACACAAATTGGTGTGTTCTATTCTCCAAACACCCTTTTCTTTATGGAGAAATGATGACACGTGACATGGTAAATGTCGGAAGGCCACATCAGTGCTAAATTTAGAAATACTTTGCGGTGAAGCATCTTCAAAATATACCAGGACATTTAAGACTCGTTAGTGTGAGGAACATAATTGTGTCAGATTGAAGGAGCTCACGTCTATATATTGCAAAATACAATGAGAACGTTAAGCTTAACATGGTCTTCATGCAATATTCCATTAGGGAAGAACGCAAGAAGCTATTACAGGCTTTCTTTCTTTTTTTTATAGTTTACGTCTTCCAACTTTAAGTCATATCGGACGATGAATGAAATGAGTGAAATGATGCTCAAATGAGTCCGGGGTCCTTAGAGCTAAGAGTTATCTGACATTCGTCAATCAAGATAAGTGAAAATCGCGGAAAACCCTTATCCAGGTAACTCACCCTGACCAAGATTCGAACTCGGGACCTCTTGAACATGAGGCAGACACGCTAGCATCTACGCTACCGAGGCCGGCGTAGTCCCCTTGGCTATCTACACTGTGATAAAACACCATAGAACTTCAGCTCTAAACTTCCTTGTTTTCACCAAAAACTTGGTAACCAAGCGGGATGGCTCCCCACATTCTGGAGTATCGGGTTTGATTTCCGTGGCCAACCTACCTGACCCATAGTTCTTTTCGAGTGGTTTTACGGGTTGCTACACGAATGCTTCTTAAGTTAACTACATTCCCTGAATTTTCTGTCAGTCGAATTCGATTTCATTATCATTTCATATCATCTCTCATCTGGTGGGCTCTTTCAGGGTAGAAGTGTCGGCGGGTGCTTCGGCGGTGCATGGCAGGATGATATGCTCTGAGGAAAACTACTTCCTCCGGTATGTCGGTTACCGGTCTCCGCAACTCTGCTGGGACCATTTCGGGACCGCCAGCCAGGGACATTTGGGGCTCGGATCGTCTGCCTGGGACCATTAGGGCTTGGCTGCTGGGCTTGTTGCCGTCCCGCAGTAGGGGAGCGCTTCCGTTGCCCTGGCCTGTTGGGGGCAGTCTCTAAGTAAACTGTAGGGATCCCGCTCTGCACTGTCGTGGATCTTTGAGTCGGTTACCTTCTGTCTCCGCTCGCCTCATCGTTCCTCCCGTGGTTGCCGTACTTGGGGGCATGGGCACAATGACCCCAGCATTGTGGCATACGTGCAGAGAGCCCCACGTAGTAAAATCCTAATCCTAATAACTTGGTAAGTGCAATTTTCTAATTTTTGCGTTTGACTCGGAACTTTTCTGACAGCGGAGGTGCATACGAGACGTGTCCGTAAAATAAGTTATCCAAGGCGCTGGAGGCATGAGGAACGCTAATACGCGAGATCCGGCAACCCTGGCGTGGTTTCACCCCTTCATACCCGTTGCAGCCCGCCTTGGTAGCGTAGATGGTAGCATGTCTGCCTCACGTTCAAACGTCCTGAGTTCGCATCTCGGTCAGGGTGAGTCACCTGGATAAGGTTTTTCCGGGGTTTTCCCTTATCCTGAAAGACGAATGTCGGGTATTTCTAAGCTCTATGGACCCTGGGCACATTTGAGCATCATTTCACCCAATTCATTCACCGTCCGATATGACTTAACGTTGGAGGACGTAAAATTACAAGAAGAACCCTTTGCAACCATTAGTCTTGGGTGGGCAGCCGTTTGCGATGGAGCTTTCTATCCCTTCCGCCGCCAAGTGCGAATTGCATGTAGTGATCCGTTTTTTTTTTTTTTTTTTTTTTTTTTGAGTGCCAAGGGAACTACCACCACTGAAATTCATCGTCTGTTATGCGAAGTCTATGGGCCACAGTGTTTGGACGTCAAAAGCGTGCGAAAGTGGGTCACAGAGTTCAAAGATGGACGTACAGACGTCCATGACGAACAGCGTTCTGGTCGACCTTTGGTGTCAGCCGAAGCGATTGCAAAAGTGGAGCAAGAAATGCTTAAAGATCGGCGTGTGACTGTTCACGAGCTGTGCGAACTTATCCCTGAAGTCTCCCGTAGGGGAAGGGATCCGTCCCTTTCAGCTGCCAAAGTGCGGGCGCTGCGGACCCTTAGCACTCGTGGTACCTCTGACGTTACTAGAGGAACCTCGGGCCGAACAGCCGAGCCCCTCCTTCGGGAGTTGTTCGGATTGGGATGGCTTCGAGGGGGCAGTGTGTTCCCGATACCCGTGGGAATCGGGTACGTCTTCGGACGGGGCTGAGGGAAGCCATTAAGTTTCCGGGTACTAGCCTGTTAAGCTAGTAGAAGGTGTGCTAGATCACCAGGCGGCCCTACAGTCCAGACTTAGCACCTAGTGATTATCATCTGTTTCCTGAGTTGAAGTCACCGAAGCGATTGCAAAATTGGAGAAAGAAATGCTTAAAGATTGGCGTGTGACAGTTTGTGAGCTGTGCGAACTTACCCCTGATGTCAGTAAGACTACGATTGACAAGATTTTGACCGAACATTTGCATTATCGCAAGGCTGATCTCCTGGCCCAGTTCGGATGGGACATCCTCACCCATCCCCTTACAGTCCAGACTTAGCACCTAGTGATTATCATCTGTTTCCTGAGTTGAAGTCACACCTGGGAGGAACACATTTCCAGACCGACGTTGATTTGAAAAACGAGGTTGAGCGCTACCTACGCAACTTGGCGGGAGAGTGCTATGACAAGGGTGTACAAAAACTGCCCCAGCGCATGCAAAAGTGCATCGATCGCAATGGTGATTACGTTGAAAAATAGCTGTAGGTTCCGTCTTTCCATTAGTGTAACATTCATTGACAGTAAACATGTTTTCTATATTACGAGGGCCGTTCAGAAAGTAACCTCCGGTTGATTGCAAAAAATTCACCATGTTAAATAAAAATATTTTAATATATACATCTTACAACTGCATCTTTGCACCATTTTTCTACATAGTCTCCATAACGATTGAGGCACTTATCGTATCTGTTCACAAGCTTTGAAATTCCTTCTGCATAAAAATCACCCGCTTGTGCCTGGAGCCAGCCTGTGACCGCATCTTTGGTAGGCGAATTTGAATTTGCCCACATCTTTGATTGTTCTTATGCCTCAGGGTTCTTGTACTTAATCCAGGTTTCGTCCCCGGTCATGATTCTCTTTAACAATGGTTCACCATCGTCCGCATAATGTGACAGAAAGTCTAATGCAGAGGCCATTCTTTGAGTTTTGTGGTGGTCGGTAAGAATTTTGGGCACCCATCGTGCATAGAACTTACGGTAACCCAATCTTGCTGTCAGTATCTCGTACAGGAGAGTCTTAGAAATCTGTGGAAAATCAGTAGACAACTCCGACATTGTGAAACGTCGGTTTTTTCACGAACTTTTGCATCAACTGTCCGACCGAGTTCGTCCGTCACCAACGATGGTCTACCACTCCTCTCTTTATCATGAACGTTTACTCGTCCACTTTTAAATAAACGTACCTATTCACGGACCACTCCTTCACTCATAACTCTTGGTCCGTACACGGCACAAAGCTCAGGATGAATAGCTGCTGCAGAATATCCTCCTTTGGCTGTAAAAAAACCTTATAACAGCACGCACTTCACATTTGGCGAGCTTTTCTATTGCAGCACACATTTCAAACGGCCACAAACACTAAACTAGCGCAGATAGGACGTTCACTGGACCACGGCTTGATGCCGACTGACCTGCTGAGTGCGTGAATGCACAGATGGCGTCGCTACTCCACCCACTACCCGCACTGTGACCGATCGGAGGTTACTTTCTGAACGGCCCTCGTATAAGACTGGAATCTGTAATCTTAAATACCTATCCGTAACATTTTACCATAATTATGCGAAGGTAAAACGTTCATCGCTCGTGTTCTATGTATCGTAGAGACAGAACTTTTGTACTGTCTTGATCATAAAATAAAACTCTTTTTTATTATAAGAATATTATAATGTTCTCAGTTTAGACGCGTGAGAAGCGTGTACCACATTGGGCAGCGCTGGTAGGAGCGGCAAGCTTAAGATTCGCTGGAGTCTGCAGTACGGCCCGCCTCCATATGCCTTGAACTTCTGCGAAGATAATAAAATTCAACGAATAAATGATCGTCTTGATACTTATACAGCGACGAGTATCGCGTATCGGTACTTCAAATGACCATGGTCATCGAGTATCAATACATACCAGTATCGACCCATCATCATTACTTTTATTGCTAATTTTCCTGTAATATATACACATTTCGCGGAATTTGAGATGGTTTATACAGTAATATACTTATGGCATTGCAAGCTCTTTCTATTCAGCACAGAAGCGGTATTGGAGATACCGTAGTAATGTACGAGAGCTGTTAAATAAAGAATGATAATAATTTGTTTACGGTAATGGTTTTTTACACTAAAATACTATCTTATTATATTCTGTTAGATTAATGTGAAACGAACACGCCGTAGTAGTTTCATTGTTGGTACTCCTGGTTCCCGCCTGTGAGAACCAGCCAAGTTCAGACATGTTCAGTATCTCCTACCGCTGCAATGGAGGTAACACGCGAGGAACAATAAGCGGCTTTGAAATTCTGTTTTCGTCTCAACAAATCTTCAGTCGAGGTCTATACTTTCTGAACGGCCCTCGTATATAAAATTGGAGACCTTATTTTACGGACACGTCTCATACTTGGTGGTCGTGGCAAGAGGATTCTTTCTTTAGGATTCCAGAACTCACCACTGAATATTGTTGCTAAGGAAAAAATTATTTTTAAACCGTAATTAGTTATAATTCTTCAATACTTAAGGTTTCTAATGGTAATATTAGTTTAAACTTGCAACCATAGGATACATTGGTAGATATGATAGTAACAGCTCTCATATTGGATAAAATGACAGATTTACCAAAGACTTAGTGCTGTAGACGCCATCACTCTGCTCTTCAGGGCTAAAGCATTTTAAAAGTTATAAAATGAGGCTTGTGTCTCGAAACAAAACTCAGAATAAGACACAATCCAACAGGTAGCATTTTTTGTAATTATCTTAGGGATAACAACTGCGGACTGCAAGGTGTCATATCGGATAATCCTACTAGTATTTTACCCTTTTGTTAAACGTGTGGACGGATGTGGGATGTCATTTGTCATCCTTGATAGGGTGCAAAGAATAAAAAAGGGCTAGAAAGAGCAGGAGAGAGAAACAGCAAATTGAGGTGCACTCTGTTCGTCTGATTTATGAGTGTGAGAGTACGCTATCGGCTGCCTTTGGGGTGCTGCATTGTTTGAAACACATATGTATCGAAAAGTATCGAGTTCTTTTGTGAAAAAAAAAAATCTTCTGCTGCACCGTGGCAATGTTCCACTCAATCTGCTCTATAAACCTTAATAGAAAATCAGAACATGAGTGCATTATATCCAGAAATAGCTTGAGAATAAAAGAAGAAATTCTGTAACGTGTGTATTTTACACACATGCATTGCAAATTACTTTAATACCAAACTTTGTATATAAATTCAAAATATTCCTAGGGTAGGACTGCAACAATCTAAACAAAATTTCCCCACAACAATCTACCCAAAGATTTTAAACGCATGACTCCAACAAGTTTTCGTTACATAAAAATATTTTCATGATAAACAAAGTGTTTATCTTAATCATCCTGGGAGCAGTCAGTGAACTCCTGTCATTCCCAGTGGCTATTACATAACCTGTAAATCGTTAGAATAGACAAAATCGTGCTACAAGAATTGAGGACCCTATTAAAGATAAAATTTTGATATATACTTTATTTTTTGTAGATTTAACTCTTTCCGAGATATTCTGTGTTATTGGGTTGAATGTTTAGGTACTCATACTTCTTGAAATTCATTTTGACGGTCTTGTTTTATTGTATACCATTTCTATTTTATTTCTAATTCGCAGTTTTTTATTTTGCTTTCTCTAATACACATATAACCAGAGCTAGGAAGTTCGTACCGATTTCCTTAAGCAGTGTAACAGTGCCCAGGCATGGCTATACAACGCAGAGCTACTAGCAAGGGCAAGGTTCGTCGTAGAATACAACTCATTACTGCAAAACAGATGTAACTACATGACACAGAGCTAGGAAATTTGTACCGATTTTCTTGACCAGTGTAAGAGCGGCCAGGCATAGCTATACAACGCAGCGCTACTAGCAAGAGCAAGGTTCGTCGTAGAATACAACTCATTACTACAAAACGGTTTAACTGCATGGCACAGAGCTACGAAGTTCGTACCGATTTCCTTGAGCAGTGTAAGAGCGGCCAGGCATGGCTATACAACGCAGTGCTAATAGCAAGGGCAAGGTTCATCGTAGAATACAACTCATTACTACAAAACAGGTTTAACTGCATGGCACATAGCTAGGAAGTTAGTACCGATTTCCTTAAGCAATATAAGAGCGGCCAGGCATGGCTATACAACGCAGTGCTAATAGCAAGGACAAGGTTCATCGTAGAATACAACTCATTACTGCAAAACAGGTGTAACTGCATGGCACAGAGCCACGAAGTTCGTACCGATTTCCTTGAGCAGTGTAAGAGCGGCCAGGCATGGCTATACAACGTAGCGCTACTAGCTAGGGCAAGGTTCATCGTAGTATGTAACGCATTACTACAAAACAGGTGTAACTGCATGGCACAGAGCTACGAAGTTCGTACCGATTTCCTTGAGCAGTGTAAGAGCGGCCAGGCATGGCTATACTACGCAGTGCTAATAGCAAGGGCAAGGTTCATCGTAGAATACAACTCATTACTACAAAACAGATTTAACTGCATGACACATAGCTAGGAAGTTAGTACCGATTTCCTTAAGCAGTGTAAGAGCGGCCAGGCATGGCTATACAACGTAGCGCTACTAGCTAGGGCAAGGTTCATCGTAGTATGTAACGCATTACTGCAAAACAGGTGTAACTGCATGGCACAGAGCTACGAAGTTCGTACCGATTTCCTAGAGCATTGTAAGAACGGCCAGGCTTGGCTATACCACGCAGCGCTACTAGCAAGGATAAGGTTCATCGTAGAATACAACTCATTACTGCAAAACAGGTGTAACTGCATGGCACAGAGCTAGGAAGTTCGTACCGATTCCTTGAGCAGTGTAAGAACGGCCAGGCATGGCTGCACAACGCAGCGCTACTAGCATGGGTGAGGTTTATCGTAGAATGCAACTCATTACTGCAAAACAGGTGTAACTGCATGACACAGAGCTAGGAAGTTCGTACCGATTTCCTTGAGCAGTGTAAGAGCAGTCAGGCATGGCTATACAACGCAGTGCTACTACCAAGGACAAGGTTCATCGTAGAATAAAACTCATTACTACAAAACAGGTGTAACTGCATGACACAAAGCACGTTGT
The DNA here is from genome assembly GCA_030765055.1 of Mantis religiosa. Taxonomy (NCBI): domain Eukaryota; kingdom Metazoa; phylum Arthropoda; class Insecta; order Mantodea; family Mantidae; genus Mantis; species Mantis religiosa. Next base: position 134,597,954 of record CM060956.1, on the reverse strand, counting down.
TAGGAAGGAAGACATTCGAATAATGTCTTTGTTGTGCTCCTAAGATAGGCAACTAAATTTGCTGTACAAACATTGAATGCTTTCTAGAAGTGTACTCATTCATGTCCTTGTTTACTTCATTATTTACATTTACATTTCATTGTGATACTTCAGCAAACATGGAAAAAAGATAAGCCAGATGGAGAATCTAAATTAGCTGAGATCATTATCGAAATTTGAACAGATTATCAATCAACCAAATATTTGTTTTATGGGACATAGTATGAGTTTTTCTTTTGAAAGGCTTCAGAGTTACATCTTTGTCTTTACTATTACGTCCGAAAATGAGTAAATATGTGGTGAAATTCCTGCTTTGGTACCTTGTCTATTAAGAATCTTCAGATATTTAAGAAATTCATTTTGCTATTTGGATATTATTTTACATTCGATCAGGAAATGTTACAATCCGCGTTATAATGATCTAAGTTGTGAATTTATGAATGTCTCATTTCTTCATGCAAGTCTTCAGTTTTCTGTTGTGATTTATAACTCTTTCTTGCACTTTCGTAATCACTCTGAAATGCTCAGAGAGTATTGATCTTTATGCATTGTCTTTTCCTTAAGAAATATACATTGCAATACAGATTAGCATTTTTTTTATTTATCCAGATTTATGAACCCTATTTTACACAGTGGTGTATTAGGGTTAGAGTTGATACATAAAAATACACAATTTTAACAAAAATATTTTAAACACTAGAAGGGAGAAATTATGTTTTAGTCTGATGCATATTAATTTAAACTATTTCAGACTTTTAAACACTGAGTTTATAAACATCATGAAGTACTTATACTGTTGTGGCTTCATTAGCAAAGATTTGAGCGGAGCAGAAAGTTCAGTTCCTAGAGAGTCTAGCTTGAATATTAATTCTTGTCTTTCTCTCCAGAAAATGGGACAACAGAAAAGGAGATGAACCACAGTTTGAAATTCTTCATCATACGTGCACTCGAGGTTGGATGTTAAGTGAAAGCGTGATAAGTATTCACCAAATTTACCATGCCCACTTAAAAATTGTGTCAAAACAAAATTTGGTACAAGAGTCACATTTTCCTCTGTCATATACACTAGGGAAAAATAATGTTTTTGTTAAACTTCCATTTGGAGTTGTTAGCCATTGTTGGTTCCATTCTTCAAGAATATGTTGATGTATTATTCTCCTTACAGTAGAAATAGGACATAAAGAGTATGACACAGGAAGATTTCATACTGCAGCATTCTTAGCCAAGCAATCAGCTCTCTCGTTACCTAAAATTCCACTGTGTCCTTTAAGCCATCCCATGCAAATATGTCCTGGATGGTTTTGAAGCAATGTTCTGATTTCATGTGCTAATGAATTAAAGTTGTATTTATCCTAATAGCGAGTAGAACTGATTGTGAATCACTAAGAATACGGGCACTGTTCCCATTAACAGTACACCATTAGCAATTAACTCACAATTTTGGCTATGAAGGATCCTTCCTTTTACTTTTGAAATTACAGGAGACATTATCATATCACTAATACATATGTACGACAGCGTCATAATACTTTGCAGTATACTGTATTCGGGGGGAGGGGTTTGCAGACGATTCACAGGGCATATTACATATAGTACATAACAATGCTTGTAAAAACAGAAATTATCAGTTGAGATTGCTACTGTTCCTTACATTGGCATTACTGGCAATGGTCTCCCTTCTAAGCAGTTGTTTGTTACAAGTGCCCAGCTACTGTAACTTATTGTGGATGAGGGTGCATCAGAGGCCATTCGTAAACGAAATTTTGTGGTACATAGTGAGACACATCTGTTGGAATATTACAGAAAAATGTCATAAAGTATCCAGTTATATACGAGGGCAGTTCAATAAAGAATGATCATAAATTTTTATGGTCGTAGTTATATAGTTATATTCTGTCATCTGAATATGAAACAAACACGCCGTTGTAGTTTCATTGCTGGTACTGCTGGTTCCGGCCTGTGAGAACCACGCAAGCTCAGACATGTTCAGTATCGCCTACCACTGCAATAGAGGTAACATGCAGTTCAAGTTGATGTTAGAGGAAGATCCAGAGTTTCTTTCAAATGTAATCACTGCTGATGAAACCTGGCTACATCATTTTGATCCTGAGAGCAAACAGCAAAGCTCAGTGTGGAAATCTCCTTCATCAACAACCCTCCAAAAAAGCAAAAATGGTTTTTTCTGCTGGGAAAGTTATGGTCATCTCATTCTTTGATATTCATGGAACGTTTTATCAGTATGTTGTACCTGCACACACATCAGTAACTGGACAGTACTACAGGGATGTCCTGAAAACATTGCAAGTCCATATCAGACGCAAGATACCACATTTCAGCTGCACCATGATAATGCGTGGCTACATATAGCCAATGTTGTTGCTGAATATCTTGCAAGAATCAACGTGAATTGCATCACTCACCCTCCCTAGAGTCCAGATATAGACCCATGTGACTTTTTTCTATTCCATAACTTTAAGAAACACCTTCGTAGGAGACATTAACCATCATCAGAAGCAGTGGTGAAGACTGCGGAGGCTATTTTGAAGGGTCTCTCAAAAAATGTTTTCCAGCATGTCTTTCAAGACTGGCAGAAACGTTGGGACACTGCATCGCATTCAGGGAAACTATTTTGAGAAGGACCATCAAAATTATGAGGATGAGTACAGGTACGTTGCCCCAAAAAATTGTGATTATTCTTTTTTGAACATCCCAAATTTATAATGTTAAGCAATATCCGACGATTGGTGAAATGATGTTCAAATGAGTACAGGTTACATGGAGGTTAGAGTTACCAGACATTCAGTATTCACTCCAACGTTAAATCATACCGAGCGATGAATGAAGTGATGTTCAAATTACTACTGGTTGATAGGGCTTAGAGTTACACGACTTAAGTTAAATTTAAATGTTGTGCGGGCCAACCCAGGGTCATGTAATTAATTAAAACCGTAAAGCTTTTATCAAACCTTAATTTGAATTTATTTTCTTGCTACACTTTGCGCTCACCAATAGATAAACATACAATAACAATAAACTTCGGTCCTATCTTCATATAGTATTTAGTTCCGGCTACATTTTGTATTGATCAACCCAGACACATAAAGTAACAATCAACTTCTGGTCTCGAACTGAGAGGAAAGAGCCCCATCAAACAACACGGCTCACCAAAAGGCAACGCAAGGAAACCCAGAGAGAGTATAAGGAAACCCGAACATGGAGGACTTACCCAGAGACACAGACGCGACGCGAGCCAGGTACACACTTCCCCTGCCGGTCTGAGGGAGCCACCCAAGGAGCCTCGGGCACCGCAGCGCCCCCAAAGAGGAACGGTGGAAAACCAAAGCAACGTGACAGCTATGCCTCGAACCGGAAGGGCAAGTAAAAAGGTGCCGGAGGCAAAACAAAACGGCAGAATGTGAACTTTAGTACAATGGTCAACCTTAAATAATGTCATGCTACATGAGTACATGACACTAGTAGCGCCAGTTACTGTTGTTTTTGATATTTATTTTCACTTTTCAGTTTCATGCACTCATTAATAGAATTGAAATGCCACTGTACGTGGTCGCTAGCAGTTCCATCCGCTCTCTACTTTAATTTCTATTCAAGATAAACTTGAGCATATTCATTCAAACCACACAGAGCTTGGACTCTTACAGTACAAGGGTAGAAGTGAGAGCAATGTGGTGCTTCGAGTTGAATGCGGCTTCTTGGGGAGGAGTCTGCAGGCAGCACAATGGATACGTGCTACGGAGACTTAAAGGAGCATCGTAGAGACGTTTAGAAGTATTGGATTTGTGTAAAGAAAGGCTTATTATATTTTAGGAGTATCCTAAAGATTTGGTGACAAAGACGTGCAGCGGGAATTAAGGACTCGTCGACAAACTGTCGTCTCGTCGCTGCTTTTCGAAGGTGGAATACAACGACTTCACGTTCTCTCTCGCTATTACTAAGCGAGATGCTGCTTCTCGTAGGTTTCTGCCTCAGCTGCTCAGCATGGATCTTGCACTCTGGGTATGCGTGGGATATTAGCACAGAAAAACCAGAGCTTTCTTCGAAATGCGATTTATTTACATAAAATAGAATTAAAGGTTTGCCGGTACGTCTTTGTAGCAACGGTCGCCGGATAGGTTCACTAACTATCACAATATACCACAATGCTGGTTAGGTTGACGACCAGCTGCCTGTGGACCAACGTCCTTCCACAAGTGTTTCAACCCAAGTGACTTCTTTTCCCTTGTGGTCTCAGATCACGCCGTTAGTTGCCTTAAGCCCCTACAAATTTTACCGCGAAACATCACATGGTCATGGCAACCAACAGACCTTTCACTTATTTTCCTCCCCCCAGGGGCCTACTTCGGTAGGTACGGGTTTGGCGCACCCGGGGTCCCGAGCCAACAGTCTCCCTCGTGTGGGCTCCTCTTCGTGGTTAAGGGAGACTGTCAACAAGCCCACCCACGTGTAGGCCGTGCGTGGAGACCCGTGGAGAAGGATTTTAGATTCTTTTCTAGTTTAGAGTTTAATTTTTAGTAGGTTTTGATTGATGTCTTTTATGTACATGTATTTTTAATAGGTTTTGTTACACTTGTATAGTTTTTAGAAAGTTTTATGTCTGGCTTTTGCCATGACTAGTTTTTTAAAGGGCGCTGATGACCGCCGTAGTTGACCGCCCTTATATATAAATCATCATCATCATCATCATCATCATCATCATCATCACTTATTTTCCTGGACCAGGTGTGCAGTCAGTT